>JAWNKY010001912.1:0-73721 GCA_035041765.1 Drosophila algonquin
GGTTGCTATCCAGCCAAAGTGCTGACCCAGCGCCTCTTGAGTGGTGTTTGTTGACGGCTGGCATCCGGGCGATCGGTCGCGCCGACCGCGATCCCACAGATGACGAAAACTGCTTATTCGACAATAATGCAGAGTCCGCTCCATCCAGTGGCAGATTCAGTTAACTCTCGTTAACTTATACATACATACATATGTATATGAGCTTACGATTTACGCTATTTATTATATGTTCGCAAAAGAGACAAATTAAATTTTGCGCAAAAAAGAATATTTCAAAAAATAAAGTCAAACCATTTTTAGATTTTTTTCCATTTTTGTTTACAGATGCCTTTTACATCTGCTTCTACATTTCTACATGTACATGTACTATGTAAGCGGCAAAGGCTGCGGCCTTTGTCAGTACTCAGTCAGTATATACATACATATATGAGCTTACGATTTATGCAATTTAGTATATGTTCGAAAAAGGGACGAATTAAATTTTGGGCAAAAAATAATATTTCAAAAAATGAAGTGAAACCATTTTTGGAATTTTTATACATGTTTTCATATGTGTTTACATATGATTTTTACATCTGCTTCTACATTTCTACATGTACATGTATAACTACATATTCGAGACGTGGAAGTGCTTGCGAGAGAGAGAGGGAATGAGTAAGCTCTTGGCAGGCGTTGCGTAGCGACTGAAATTTAATTTGTCCCTTCTGGCTATAATAGTAGTTCAACCTGATCAAGATTCAACAATCTGGTACGGTTATTTTCCATGATTCTGCGTTTTTGGTTTTCTTTTATCTTAAAAATTGTGGATTCCACAGATTTTCGTTCTTTGTGGGGCGGAAGGGGGCTTGTCAAAATTTTGAAATACACTTGTATTGAAGTGATATCACAGGAGCTTGGATAGAAAGTTTGGTTGCTTTCGCTCTTATAGTTTCTGAGAACTAGGCGCTCATTTGGACGAATAGGCAAAACAGACAGGGTCGCGTGTGAGAGAGAGCGAGAGGGAACGATGACTTTCGAAATGGTTTTCTTCATTGTGGCTATATAAATAATCCGATCTGATCCAAATTCAACACACTAATAGATATGATCATTCTCTATGATTCTGCGTTTTTAGTTTTCTAGTACTATTAGAATTGTGTTTGCCACAGACTTTTGTCCTTTGTGCGGGCGGAAAGGGGGCGGGGCGAAATTTTGAAATACACTTAGAGTAGTATGATAAAACAGGAGACTGGATACAAAACTTGGTTGCTCTAGTTTTAATAGTCTCAAAGATATAGGCGCTAATGAAGACGGACATACAGACATGGGGTCGGAAACGCTTCCTTCTGGGCGTTACACACCACAAATCTAATATACCCCTATACTCTTCGAGTACCGGGCATAAAAACCACTTTCCAATTGAGTTTTTTGGAATGCTCCCATGAGTTGGCAAATGTAGCAGTATATTTTTCCAGTTGATGGAGAAAAAAGATGGGTAACGTTTTTTACACCCTGCTATATTCGACGCCTGTCGTGCATTTCCTCACTTTGCTTTGTTTTAAAATTCTACGGTTTATAGTTACGATCGTATAAGCTTTCATAGATATTTTCGACGGAATATCTTTTTTGTTAAAAAGTGACAACGGCCTCTCATTGTTTTGGGTTCGTATTGCACTTATGTCTATTAATTTCTAATATATTTTATTCAAGGGCAACGAAAGGATTCAAAAGCGCTTTGCGATTCGTAGGGTCGTTCTTTTTTCCTCGTGGCCGTCAAGGTTTATAGAAGTGCGATATTCTGCTGCTCTGTGTAATAGCTGGACCTTAACCCTGTGTACAGCCAGACATCACGCGAAGTGATCTGGCTCGAAAAATCCAAAGCTCGAAAGTTTTCTGGATTGCAGTGGTGCAATTTGCACTGGCGTAAATATCCATCAAACAAACTCCAATTATAGGAGTATTAAGTGTTCCTTTCTAAATATGGGATTAGCACCACTAGTACTGACTTAGTAAAAACCATTCAAGTGCATGTATAGCCGACCCTAGAGTTAACCGCAATGGACTAAGTGGACCATTCCCCAAGCCCGACTCCTCCGGTAGCTGCTCATATCCCAATTGCGAATATATATATTTCTTTTGGAACTCCATTGTCGGGTAAAACAGCATAAAACATCAACTAACTAAGTGCACATCTCTATGTTAATTATTGCAATGCCCACTGTTTAAAATCGTTTGTCACCGCATATGTCTACGCACGCCAGCGGCTTTCTTTCGTTTACTTGTGATCAAGCATTCTTCGAACTCGGCTTAGCAGCAGCCCGAACTACTCTAACTCTCTCCTAATCGCACTCCCTTCCGCTCGTTGAGCGTTACTTCATAGAGCACGGCAATTACGCCGTTAGCCCTTGTAAACCTAACCAACACCGTTAGCTTGAGTAAAATTGTCAATAAATGTGCATATATATATATATATACATAAACCCTTCTTGACTTATATATAGATTTCCATAGCTTGTGAAAAATCTCGCTTAAAATTGGTGACCCCGATGGGATTCGTGCAAGAATATACATATATATCAGTGCAATCACAAAGTACAATAAAACATTTGAATTGCCAATTCAACCGGTGTCATAGGCTACATAAGATATTAAATATATATATATATACCCCGCCTCCCTTATAAATGTCGGCTTACGGTGCTCATTCTTTCAGTTTATTACGCTTTGTGCTCTTTGCTCTTATCTCCCCGCAAGAAACGATTCCCACACCTACTCTTGCACTTTGGTATTACACATAGCTTTCTTGCGGTTCTTGTTCGTTGCTTTCCAGTGCGTGCGTTACTCTTTGCATTCGTCTTCCCGCTAGAGACGTTTATTACGCGCGGTACTCTTTGCGTTGATCTTCCCGCAGCAAAAGTTTGCTCAGCTACCGCCGCTATGGAGATGGATGCTACCTACGCTTTGGATGCTGCCAACGCTGCTGGTGCTGCCAACGCTGCCGATGCTAACGATATTCCAATTACCAGGGAGCAAAACAAGGTGCCTTTTCTAAAGCTTAAATCAACGTAATTATGCGAGAAAGTGAAAAGGTTAGCTGCTGCGTGGGAGAATGAGTTTCTGGTGGCTGACTATTACATGCTCGTTGTAAAGCAAGAGCAACTCGATAAGCTGATTGCAACATTTGATATGTTCTACACCGAACTTGAGGAATTGGATCAAACCAAGATTCATAAGGGATTTAGTAATATATTTAACACACTTGCCAGTACGGTTAAGGCTTCGATTATGCGGGAAATAGCAAAGATAAGCGGACACATGCCTCTTCATTCTACTATGGCTGGAGGAAACATCACCGCTGATTTTGCCGCCTCGCAATTTCTACCTCGACGTAGGCAGGTACCATCCCGTCCGCCTATACAACTGCCAACTTTCAGCGGAGGATATGCGAACTGGACCGACTTTTACTCCACGTTAGTAACTTTCTTAGACAATCAACCTGATCTAACCAAGGTAGACAAGTTTCAGCACTTACGTTCCTGTTTGCGTGATGCGGCTTTGGAGACTGTGCGGTCGCTGGAAATTTCGGATGGCATTTATAATGTGGCATTACAACTATTGGAAAGAAGATTTAATAATCGACGATTACTTTTTCAGACACACTAAAATGAGATCCTAGGGCTCCAGGTTGTTGAAAATGGTTCAGTGGTTATGCCTCGAGAGCTGTCGGACGGATTCAATGCTCATATGCGTGCGCTTCAGAGTTTGGGCACACGTGAGCAGATCACAGGTTGCATCATCGTGTAGGAGCTGCTTGGATCCAGCGAGCCAAGCGAAGTGGGAGGAGCGATTCGAGGATGCCAATTCAATTCCGCCGTGGGAATATATGGCCTCGTTTTTGGAACAGCGATGCCGATCATTGGAGACAGTGGATTTTGATAGGGCAAGCTATGCGCCGAGCAGTCAGGTGCGCAAGAGTAGAAAACATAATAGTTCCAGATACACCTTGGATGTAACTAGCCAAACCTTCCCAGGCTGCGTTCTGAGTTCAGTACTGCCCTAAGTTCAAACAACTGTCCCTTTGTATAAATTGCCTTAGAACAGAGCATCGATTAGGTCAGTGCACCTCGAGTCACTGTCGTACCTGCGGCATGAAAGAAGATAGGCGTATATCTCCCGTAATCGCATCTGCGGATGAACGAAATCGAGCAATAATATGAAAGAGTTTCGGTTTTATTAAGTTTATTATTCGGGGCCAGCCATTAAAACATCATTCAGGGAATAGCCAGATGAAGTTGAAGCGGATCCATCAAAAACGACCCGAAGCTTGGCCGTACAACTATCTTCTTTCAGGACGCAATGGTGAGGTAGGAAATATCGGCAGTTGCTGATTGACTGGGAAGGAACAGGAGACATATTACCAGATTGTCCAGATTCGTCGACTTGAATTTCCTTGTCTTATCCTCCTTCCAGACTCCGAGCTAGAAATTAACGGATTCTGCGATGCCAAAAGGTCAGCCTTCCAGCAGTCACTTACTTTGTGCCGAATCTCGTGTTGCTCCTTTGAAGACACCTACGGTGCCAAAGTTGGAGCTCTGTGGAGCGGAGTTGCTGGCTAGGCTAATATCTGAAATAGCAGGAATGAATGTCTTCAAGGAAAGGTGTTACTGTTGGTGTGATTCTGCGGTTGCACTCTCCTGGATTCGGGATGAGTTGTCAAGATTATGTTATGTTCCCACAGCTTTAAACCCAGCTGACATTCTCTCTCGAGGGGCTCTTCCGACTGAGCTGAACGAGTCGCCCCTTTGGGCTCATGGGCCTCCATTTCTTTGAGGCCCCTCAGATGACTGTTCGCCTACGGTACTACCGGATAAGCCAGCCCTTAAGCTTCGCCGGAGTGATCTTTTGGTTAAATCTCCCTACATTGGCACTGTAGCTGACTCCAAGTATGCGAATTCTTTTGCTTCCTTGCAACGCGCTTTCGGATACATGTAGCTGTGTGTGATGTCTATATGTACGCTGACGATGTGCTAATGTACATATGTGAGTCGTCCTCTTAGTCAAATAACTGAATGTATTAGATTAAGCAATTATGAAGTGTCCTGTGTGTCCAAGTGGGCAAGTAAAAATGGTTTATGTCTTAATCCGTCTAGGTTTAAATGTATAGTTATCTACAAAAAGTACCAGAACTCGGACAATTTAAGTAAACTTGTAATTGACAATGCAGAAATCAGCTATATATATAAGGCAGATAACTTAGGCAATTCAATTAATAACACTCTCCTTTGGAAAGACCATACAAACAAAGCTGAAGGAAAGCCGTAAGGTGTCCTACGCCAACTGTCTTTGGCATAACCATTTTTGCCAATCAACAACAACCAGTCCTAAGTGTGACGCCGCCAGCCAGCAAAAAATGAAAGTAGCCTTTAACAGCATAGCTAGTGTTTTCGTGTTTTCACTAAGTCGTACAGATCACGTTATTGGTTTTGCTAATAGAATATTTGACTTGGACATAAATAACTGGACGAATTATACAATTTTAATACAGCTTCACAAAATTATCTTCAATAAGACTCCAGATTACCTGTTTGAGAAGTTGCGTTTCAATCTGTCGCAAAGGACTAATAATATTGCTTGCTTTAGAACCAAACTCTGTTGTTCGAATAGACACTTCTTAATCAGTTACCACCTTTTTTGAAAACAATTAGTAGCGCACCACTGTGTAACAGTAAATTAAAAAGTTATCTAAAAAATCAAAATATTTCTTTCTAAACTTCAATAGGCATATATGTATGTATTACCAAAATTTTAAATTTATTTATAAGAATAAATGGTTTAAATTATTTGCTTTTCAATGTGACTTGTTTAGTACCTTACATTTTAAGACATAATTTTATAGATTCTTAAAGTTAATTTTTACTGTTTATGTATAATCTGATTGTGACTGACTTTAATCTTAAAGTGTATAACTTGTAGCACTAGGAATTTTTAAATAAAAATTACAATTACAATTACAATGTTCCGCGTCCTCAACAACTCCCGTGCAGAGCACACAGAAGGGGTCGTGCATAAACCTATGGAGGTAGGCTTTAAAGCGTCCATGTGCCGTCAGTAGCTGAGTCAGGTGGTGCTCCACTTGTCCATGGCGGCGACTCAGCCAACTCTGCAGGTCTGGGATAAGCCTATAGGTTCAACGTCCTTTGTTGCTAGTATCCCACGAGTCTTGTCATTGCAATATTGTCAGTTGGTCTCCTGTGGTCAGCGGTCTTCAGGTCTCGCTATGTCCTGATCCCTGCGGCTTTTGTTGTCAGCAGCTGGATTGGGATCATTCCTGCTACAGCTAGTGCGGCGCCCTGGGATACCGTGCGGAATGCGCAGAACACTCTCAAGGCACAAAGTCTTTGGACTGCCTTGCATGAAGGTTTGGTCAAACCGTTACTTAGCCGTTTATCCATCTATTCTTACAAACGATACCCTAAACAACGCCTATTTAATGTGTCTATCTAAAACTAAAAATGTTAGCCATAAAATATTTTTTTTCGACTTTTCCTGAGTTTTCAAAGTCAAAATTTCGGGGAAAAATACCCGAAAAAATTATGAAATTTCAATTTGGAAGCTTAATATCTTCCAGACATTAAGTTGCAACTACAAAGTGTCTGAGTCGGATTTATGGGTGCAGCTTATATAATGCAGCTATTAATCCGACCCAGACACTTTGTAGCTGCAATTTAACGTCTGGAAGATATTAAGCTTTCAAATACAAATTTCATAATTTTTGTCGGTATTTTTTCCCGAAATTTTGACATTGAAAACTCAGGAAACGTCGAAAAAAATATATATTTAAATGCCTATATTTTTGCTTTTAGATAGACACATTAATTAGGCGTCGTTTAAGGTATCGTTTATAAAAATCGATGGATAAACGGCCAAGTTACAACCAGCACTACATCTGAAAAAAATATCAAATTTTTAAAAAATTCTTTAAAAAAAAACTAAACATGGAAAAAAAATATTCTTTTAGCATTTTTAAACATCCAAATCTATCAGAAAAAGTCATTTTGGGCGACAGCGGAAAAGTCGTGTCGACTAGTGTTATTTATGATTATTATAAAATGAATCAAAATTAATCATTATCGGTGAGGAAAATCGTAAAAATCAGAATTATTAAAATCATGGCGGAAATGCTGACTTCTTACAAAGCTTAAGATTTTGGTATGGTTCACTTCTTTCTACGTCCATTAGAAGTGGATGAAGTTTTTATTACAAAAAAAAAATAGTTATTTACGGTCCCTGGTAGAGAGTCTTTGTTATATTGGGGCCCCCATGGCCTTATTCACCATGGTAGAAATGTGATCTGAAAACTTTAACTTGGGATCTAATAGAACACCAAGATCATGATCCGGGCAGGTCATTTATAAAGAGTGTAAAGAGTAAGGGGCCTAGATGGCTGCCCTGTGGTACATCCGAAGTCACCATTATTGGTGAGGGCAGGGAGTTTTTGAAAAGGACTCTTTGAGACCTAGAACAAAGGTAGCTAGAGATCCATCTCAGGAGATTGGCCGGGAACCCTAGAAGGTCAAGTTTTTGTGCTAGGAGAGAATAGTTTACAGAGTCGAACGCTTAACTAGATATACCTCTATAGTTCATTGCGTCAGACTTGCTACCTTTCTTATGGAGAGGAATTTTAAAGGACTACTTCGATATCGGGGGGAAGCATGGAAAATGTATGGACAGGGTGAATGAAGTTTAAGCAAAGGCCCACTCAGAGACTCGGCACAGTACCTGAGTACACAGCCGGGAACTCCGTCCGCACCCGGTGAAAACACCGTCTTTACTGTTCGTAGATCATGAAGCAAGGAGCTTTCATTTAACAAGGAACTGAAAATGCCTGCGAATAGGTAGTTTGGAAAAAAACGGGCAAAAAGATCGGCCTGATCATTATCTGTCGACGTATTAAGGAAGGATAGCGAGGATGGGTGTGCGGACGTTCTATGCTTACTGTTTACGAAGCTATAGAACTGTGTAGGGTCCTGAGAAAAACGTATCCTGCAGTTCTTACAGGTAGTTCTTACAGTATTGAGCGTTAAGAACTGAAAAGTTTGACCGAGCCATTACATAATGAGAGAGAGAAGAAGGAGAGCCAGCTTCTTGAAATTTTTTATAAAGTCTTGATTTTAAGTTTTTTAGATGGGATAGCTCCTTGGTAAACCAAGGGGTTTACTCGATCTAATCATCGATATCAACTATCGTTGCAGACAGTTGTTTCTTCACTTCGCTCCGCCTAAAAAATTTTATTTTTGTGCTCTAAGGACAGTAAATGTGTTGTATTATTGCCTACTGTGTTTTAAATTGATCGTGCAACCAAATTACTATCTGCGTTCATTCTTTTATTGTGTTTTTGTGCGGTTAATTTCCAATTGCAATTGCAGTTGCAGTGGGTCCAACTTTTGTGCATTCCTTCTAGCCCCACTCGTTCTTATGCTCAGCTGATTTGTTGTTGCTATATGCATTGTACACTCTCTCTGAGCCGCTGTCTAATTTTATACGTCTATTTCGTCTATCTTCAGCTTATTTTCATACATATTAACATACATACATATACCGGGCCTGCCGAATTCTGTGTTTTCTCGGTGTTATTTGTATACTTTTCTCAAATTTTGTTACTTTTGTGTATTTATTTTCAATTTTCAATTCCTACTGTGCATTCTTAACTTCTCTGCACTTTCTTAATCGCAGCAGTTTTGTTGTTGCCTATTTCTAGTGTGGTGCGCTTGCTCTGTACCGCTCTGTACCGCTATCTTTTTTTATCTACCCTCAGCTTATCTGTTTTCATTTCCAACACACACGCACTGCGTTAGCCGCCGCTTTGTGCTTGTCTCTCTGTGTTTCTATCGTCTCTCTGTGTCTCTCCGTTCACTTGCCGTTGTTGTGACTGTTTTTGTTTTTATTCGTGCTTGCGCGCGCAATTGTTAACACAAGCTAAAGTCACTATCTCTGCCCCACACCGACTTTATATTTTACCTTTCCGTTTTCTTTTCAACTCAAAAAATATGAGTTCTTGCTGTGCTAAGAACTGTGGCCGTTCGGTCTCTACACGGCAATCGTACACGCAGTATGTCTACTGCTGGTTGTGTGACAACACGGCTCATACAAACTGTGCTGAATTGGGACACATCGGAGGTCGCGTTGGCGATCTTATTAAGACTCGCTGCGGCCTCAACTGGACCTGTTGGGACTGCAGGGCTATCGAAAGCGACATGCGTGTCTTTATGAGACAGACGCATCTAGAATTCGCTGCCCTAAATGCTGGATTCCGAATGCTGCAAGATAAGTTTCGTTTGACGGAGTCTCACTTCAAAACACTTAAAATTTTGACTGAGTCTCCGAAGAGGAAGAAGGGTAATAATTATTTACCCAATACTAATAATGATTTTTCTCCTGCAGCCCCTGAACCACCTGTACCTCTTGCTCGGTCACCGCCTGTTCCTGGTATGGAACCTGGAGCCATTGCATCTGCCACTGCGCCCAGGCCGGTCGTACCACCCGCACCTCGTGCTCGGTCACCGCCTGTAACAGGTGCCATAGTGCCTGTAGCCAATGGTGCCGTTGCATCTGCCACTCCTGCACCCATGCCTGTCGCCTCTAGGCCCCCACCTGTTGATGCTGACGCGGCTATCATGATGGCTGTTGATGCCCCTTCAAACTTGGCATCAATCGCTATCGCCTCAACCAGCACTATGCCAATCGTGCCGCCTAACCTTATTAGCACCGTTATTGCCCCCACACCGAGACCTATTCGGGGTATGGCTACACCTTCTGGCTCTCGCTCGGGTCTTGAAATTAGGGGAGTGGTTGCTCGGAAAGCAATCTTTGTTTCCCGACTCAATCCTGAGGCCACTACGGAGGATGTTAAGCATCATCTTTGTTCAAAACTTAGCGCTCCCCTTGAGGATATTATTGTGACCAAGTTTTCTTTTAATCATAAGCGTAATATTTCCTCATTTCAAATTTTTGTCCCTGACTCTTACCGTGATAGATCTCTTGACCCTTCTATTTGGCCAGAGCATACAATTATGCATGAGTTCGTGCGTAAAGCTTCGAATCCAAGTCTTAATGTTAATCAAAGTCTTAATGTTACCGGCCCTGCCAATTCTAATTCTAATCAGAGTCCTAATGTTACCTGCCCTGTCATTTCAAAAAACTAATTAACTATTTTTCCGTTCACTATCAGAATGTACGTAGTCTTTTAGGCAAATTGCGCCAACTACATACGGATAGTGCCTCTTACGATTTCGATGCTATCGGTTTTTCCGAAACATGGCTCAACTCCACTGTTCATGATCATGAAATTTTTGGTCACAATTTCATCATCTATCGAATGGATCGTGAAACATATGCTGGTGGAGTTCTGATTGCAGTTAAAACTGACTTCTCATCGGAGTTAGTCGGAGTCCATGGGATTGAGTTCATTGCAGCCAAAGTCCGTGTTGGTATGGCTTTTATCTATCTAACCTGCTCATATATTCCTCCTAATTCTGATGCTGAGGTCTACTCAAAGCACCTTTCTGCTATCCGTTCTGTTGTGTCTTCGCTAGGTTGTGCTGATCAGATTGTGGTTATGGGTGACTTCAATTTACCTCTTCTTTCTTGGCTGCCCTGCGACGACGCTAACCAATTGCTTCCTAGTACTCATAACGAATTTATCAATGATCTAACGGATGTTTCCCTTGCCCAAATTAATTCTATTAAAAATAATAGGAACAGACTTCTCGACCTTATTTTCGTTATGGATGCTTCTCTATGTACAGTTGCCAGAGTCTCCCCACTATCACTTCCTGAAGACCTTTACCATCCTACGCTATCTATAACTTTAGAGTGTACCAGCTTTAGTTCTGTTAACATTACCTCGACTCCTCACCGGATCAAGTGTTTTCGCAAAACTGATTTCGATAATTTAAACATTCACCTCTCGAATGTTGATTGGTCCACTCTTCTTTCCGTACCGAATATTGATGTAACAGTCAACTCATTCTATAAAATTTTAAACTCTGCCCCTAATACTTATGTTCCGGAGATTATTGTACCATCATCGTCCAAGCCTCCCAAGTTCTCCAGGAATTTGTCATACTTAAAGAATAGGAAATCCAGACTTTTCAAAAAGTACCAGAAAACTGGCTCCTTGCTTGTCTTCGTACAATATTCTTCCGCCCGCTCTCAATTCCTAACAACTAATAGTCTGTGCTACAATCTTTACCTCTCTTCTTGTAGTAGAAACTTCCGCAAAGATCCTAAAAAATTCTTTTCTTTTGTCAATTCTAAACGTAAGTCCAATGCATTTCCTCCTTCCCTTCATTATCTAAACAATTCTGAATCTTCTGCTGCTGGCATTGCAAACTTTTTCCAGTCGTCTTACTCCTCTCATATTTATAACGCATCCACTCCGTATCCCTACCGTTTGCCTCACTCTAATAGCATTTTTCAACCATATTTTGAGGATAGCGTTGTACTTGATGGCTTTCATTTCATTTTCTGCGGGGCCTGATAAAGTGCCTAGTTGCATTTTAAAACATTGTGCCCAGTCCTTATGCCAACCCTTAACCTTTCTTTTCAACCTATCCTTGGAACAGTCTTGTCTCCCCGTAATTTGGAATGAGTCGTACATAATTCCGCTTCACAAGAAGGGCTCCAGATCCAACATAGAAAATTACCGAGGCATTGCAAAGCTCTCTGCCATTCCTAAGCTCCTTGAGTTCCTGGTTACCCGGCAATTGCAACATCTTTGTTCTAGCTTGATATCTCCTTCACAACATGGTTTTTTTAAACATCGGTCAACAACTACCAATCTGCTCGAGTTTTCCTCCATAATCAACCGTGGATTTCAGAGCGGTTTGCAAACTGATGTTATTTTTACGGATTTTAGCAAGGCATTTGATTCGGTTAACCATACTCTATTAATTCAGAAGCTGTCCTTATTAGGTTTCCCTAGTAATCTTCTAAGTTGGATTTCGTCGTATCTTTCTAATCGTACACAACGGGTCTTATTTACTAATGTTTTATCAGAGATCGTTAATGTTACATCTGGTGTGCCACAAGGTAGTCATTTGGGTCCGCTCCTCTTCATTTTATTTGTGAACGACCTACCCCAAGTTATAACATTCTCACATACATTAATGTATGCGGATGACGTTAAAATCTGTCTGTCCTACTCCGATTGGTACTTGCACACACACCTTCAGCTGGACCTAAACGAATTGCTATTGTGGTGCTCAAGAAATCACCTATTTTTGAACCTCTCGAAATGCAAGCTTATGACATTCTACCGTCGTGCTCCACATTTTGTATCTTTTTCTCTTGGTAATCATGTTTTGGATCGAATTTCGAGTTCAAATGATCTTGGTGTATTATTTGATCGTAAACTGTGTTTTAATAGCCACATAGCTGCGACAGCTAATAAAGCTAAGGGTGTTCTAGCATTCATCAAGCGTTGGTCCAAGGAGTTTGACGACCCGTATGTGACCAAACAATTGTACATTTCGTTAGTGCGCCCGATATTGGAGTATTGTTCCTGTGTGTGGAGTCCACAGTATAAGGAGCAGCAAGCTATTCTCGAATCAGTTCAGAAACAATTTTTAATTTTCGCTCTTCGTAATTTACACTGGGACTCTGGTAGAATCCTGCCACCTTACAGATCTAGGCTAAAACTTATTGACCTACCTTCGTTACACCATCGCAGAATATGCAATGGGGTAATGTTCGTGCACAAGCTCCTTCTCGGGATGGTGGACTCCCAAACTCTCTTGAGTCAGATTGACTTTACGGTTCCCTCTCGTTCTACTCGTTCTTGTAGACCTATTAGATTACCCTTATTTAGGTCAAACTATGCCCAGCATGAACCTTTCAGGGTTTTATGCTATAATTATAATACCCTTTACCATATCATATCCCCTGAACTAACCCTTAAACATATAGCACTTAGCATTTACAACTACCTAAACTCTGCTAACCTGTAATTTTAATTTTTTGTTTCAATTTTATTATACTTTATCTTTAGTTCTCTTATTATTTTTTATATGGCATTATTAGCAGATAATTGTTAATTAATAAATAAATAAAATAAACATAATAGGACAGGAAAGTGCGACACAAGAGTCAAAAAGTGAGTCCAGTGCATCATAGAAAATGTTTGTGCCTATCGTAATATCAGTGCACAAATATAAAGCGGACCAATCAAAATCCCTAATGAGGTTATTAAGCTTCGTAAACTCGGCTTTACGCAAGCAGCGGACACATTGGGGTAGTCTACCCGACCGATCCAGTACCGTTCGTTCTAGGTCGAACGACACATCAAAAGTAGGATGGTAGGCATCTTCAGGTATATTGAGCGGGGGGACTCGAGTTAACAACGCTAAGGTCGCATCCGTTACAAAGCACTGATTAAGAAATCGACATGGGCACTAGGCTATTATACTTGTTCACCGAAGACCAAACAATTCCTGGAAAGTTGAAGTCACCAAGAACTGTCATATGATCTTTGTCTGATAGCGAGGAAGAGGCAGCGGTTAAGACGGAAAAATGCTGCTCGTAAATTGCGATATCCGTAGAAGTTGGAATATACGAGCAAGTTATAAAAACTGAGAAAGCAGGAAGAAGAAGTTTTACATACAGGTATTCCAGTTCCTGCTGAATCTGGACTGTGAAAAGTTCTGACGTAAAGTTTGAGTCCACAGCAATTAGAACCCCTCCTGCACGTCGAGACGAACGATCCTTTCTATAAGTTGTGTATCGAACTGCCAAAACTTCGGAACTAAGAATGTCCGGCTTTCACCAGGTCTCGGTAAACACAATAACGTGGGATGCAAATGCGACACTATCCTGGAAAAGAATGCTGAGCTTACTACGTAAGCCTCGAATATTCTGATAGGTCACTAAGATAGAATTTACTAGTTTTTTGGACGGGTAGAGGTAGAGCGGGAAGACGAAGGTGAGATATGGCCATATCAACCCAGCTTAGAAAAGAAGCATAAGTGGTCCCGTTAAAAAATCGTAATTTTTTTTGTTACGGACGTTATGTTCCGGACGTTACTCCTTTTCTATTAAGACAAATTGTTCAAATAATAAATATTCATGAGATTTTTGTACTCTAGTTTTACTTAACACGAATATATTTGTCACCCCGTACATTTATAATTGAAATAAAGTTAGGCAAAATTATGAGATCAAACGGTTATTACTTTATATTTTTATAAGCGATACTGTTTGAGATGCCAAGCTTTTTTGGCACCTATTTTTATCCAAAATAATAATGCGAATTGTTCAAATGTAATAGCTGTTTATTTATACCGGCGGCTGCTAGCGAAAGCCGATTGCTTGCTCTTAGCACAACCAGATAAATGTACATATGTATAATGGAGATCCAAATGCAACCAATGCGCAGAGAGGTTAGCAGATTACTGAAATTAGCACCGTTGGCTAAGCAAAGCTGGAGCCGAAGCGGCGGCTGCAGAGCGCCCTTTACAGAGGGAGAGCGCAGCAGCGTTGCCCACAGTGCGCGTTTACAGTGCATGGAATATTGTATTGTATTGTATAGTTTTAAGTTAGGCCTGTTGTTTAGCGGCTGGCCCGAACATACTCCCCCGTTGGAAGCCAGTCTTTCAACAGACTCCTTGAGGGGCAGTACACATAGTAGGGTAACGGCCCTTCTGATGGTTCCTGTGGCAGTCTTCAAATCAGCTACGCGGCACACTCCATCCTTGCCCTTGACGACCTCGACCACTCTAGCTAGTGGCCAACGCATTGGAGGAAGATTTTCGTCCTTAATCAGAACGATCGTTTACGCCAAGATTTTGCGTGGGAGTCCGCCATTTCGACCGCTCTTGCAAAAGAGTTAGATATTCTTCGCGCCAGCGGCTCCAGAATATCTGCTGCAGTTGAGTGACCCGTTGCCAGCCATCCAGATGATTGTAGTTGAGCTTCGTCAGATCGGGCTCGAGGATTGCCTCGTGTGGACCGCCTAAAAGCAGATGAGCAGGAGTCAGGACATCTAAGTCAGCAGGATTTTCTGAAAGCGAGAGCAAAGGGCGAGAATTAACAATTGCCGTGATCTGGCAGATCAGAGTGCGCAGCTCGTCGATGTCAAGCACAGAGGGCCCAACAGAGCGGTACAGGTGATGCTTTGCTATCTTCACGGCCGCTTCCCACAATCCACCAAAGTGCGGAGAGCGTGGTGGGATGAAGCGCCAGTCGATCAAGTCCGCCAAGTCTTCCAGTCGAATTTTGGCAAGTAGTGCGCGAAGTCCAGCATGAAGGTTCCTTTCGTGATAATACCTTATCAGCGCACCAGTTATGGGATGCCCCTTTGGCAGAATAAGCGGGTGCTGAGCGTCAAATCCCAGAGATGAGTTGCCAAGACGACCTCCAACTCTTAGTAATCCATACCGATCGATGAACGGAGAGAGTGAGCTGATGGAACTGGATTTCCTGACTTGACCATTGCGTTGAATCTCCCTTATATCCATATACAAAACAGCCAGTTGAATATGCCGGATCAGAAGATGCGTTCCTTGCCGAATATCCGAAACGGTGAGTCCAGAATGCCGAAGCCGATGTACAAATTTATGCATGTAGGCGAATGTGCGCTGCATGCCGAAGAATGAACTTGCAAATTTGCATTCTGACGTGAGATCGGCATGTGGAGACGCAAGAGACGCCGAGCCCAGAGACAAGTGCAGACGATTGAGTTTTCCTAAGCTGAAGCTGATGGGCGAACCTGGATGTGATGAGATGAAGCTGAGATCCTGAATCTAGTATGGCACGACAAGGAACTAAAGTGCCAGACCGATTCTTTACGAGAGCCACGTATGCCTCCCACCGCATACTCGACATTTTCCACTGCTGCATGCACGAGTCCGATGCCCCGCTTTCAGGCAATTGAAACAGAGCCAGAAGCACAACATCGGATTGAAGACCTTGGGCAGCAAGAGAGGTAGAAGCAGGGGAAGGTGAACTGCTAACAGAATCCTGAGTGGCAGAAATAGCGTCTGGTTGGAGCGTTAGATCTGGAGGAGAAAGATCTGGGGAGCATTGAGTTGTGGATTGCAGATTCTCGAAATGCAACAAACTATGATGCCTCCCACCGCATACTCGACATTTTCCACTGCTGCATGCAAGAGTCCGATGCCCCGCTTTCAGGCAATTGAAACAGAGAGAAAGTTTCTTCACTTCTTTGTGGCGCAGCAACGGAGACAAATTCCCGAATATCTTGCAGGAATATATAGCATGTCCCGCTGAATGGCAAAAACTGCATCCAGATGAGTCGGTGGAAGAATTGGAGGCAGCAAAAGTTTTCTTAAAATGAGAATTATGGGTTTTTCCCACGCTAGTTTTTCAGAGGTTTTTCCCAGCGCTACTAGCGGGTGCCGCTGTAGCGTATTCCAAGGTCTCCATTTTCTGGCACCGCTTCTCCAAGTATTCATAAAAATCCTTTGCTGTAGGTATGGCATCCGACGACAGGTGTTCTTCCCATTTCATTTGCTTCTTAGCGTCCAACTTCTGCAGCAGCAGGTTAATTATAATGCAGTGGGATATCTCCAAATCCGTTCCTAATGTTTGCAAAGCACGCATATGCAAATTGACTGCATCTGAAAACTCCCGAAGCCTTTTGGGAGATGGCGAATCCACTCTCTTGAGCCCAAGAATCTTCTTGATGTGTGCCTGAAAAACAAGTCGTTACTTACTAAAACGTTTATTTAGTATATCCAGCGCCACACGATAATTGGCACTGGAGAGTTCCAAAGATCGAACCGAATCCAAAGCCACATCAGCGAGGCTAGAGCGAAGGTGCTGGAACTTCTCGATGTCGCTGAGATCCGCATCCGCATCGATGATCGAATTGAACATCGCCATAAAGTCGGAATATTCGACGTATCCACCGGAAAACTTGGGTATTTTTAGCTCAGGAAGTCGCTGCTTGTGAGCCATGATGATGGTACTGTGTCTAGAATGGTTTGGTAGGGTAGTCGAATTGGCAGCAGCGCGCGAGTGCCCTTGTTCGAGAGCAGCCAGTAGCTCAGCCTTCAAAGATATGAAGAGCATTCCAAAGTTGTTACGCATCTCACTCTCAATCTCGTCTTGATTGAGCGCTTCCAGTTCATTATGAGCCTTATTAAATTCCTCTCGAATTTCTGTCAGCATGTCGATGCGAACGTCGATTTCCGTGGCGTTCAAATTATCGATCTTATTGCTAGCGAATGATTCGCCGAGCCCGCTCATTCGATGATATAAAGACTGAACTTTGCGTTTATAAAGACTCAGCCTGTTATTAGCCGTCACAATATTTTCGCCCGCGCCTGTATTTAGATCGCTTTCCATGTTTAACGGGGTGAAATGCAACGTAACAACTGAGAATAGATAACCGTTTAGCGACGGCTTACAGAATCGAGAAAGAGAGAGTGAAGACACGAAAAGTCGAAACCGTGGCTGCAGTTGTGCAGAGAATGAGAGATTTGGCGATTATGCGACGGTGCACAGAAGCTGGAGCGAGAATGAGAGACACGAAAAGTCAAGAACCGTGTCTGCGGCTGATTATAGAATGAGGGATTCGACAATTAACTAACGGAATCTCAGACGACCGCACTCTCACTGAATTTGCACAAAAACCTTTTTATTCTGCATCAATGTATTTGTTTGTGGCTAAACTGCACAGAACCGAATATATTGTTCATTTTAAACGTTTTTACACGAAACGCGATTAGCCAATGTCTTTGATCATGTCGGGGTCACCAAATGTTTGAGATGCCAAGCTTTTTTGGCACCTATTTTTATCCAAAATAATAATGCGAATTGTTCAAATGTAATAGCTGTTTATTTATACCGGCGGCTGCTAGCGAAAGCCGATTGCTTGCTCTTAGCACAACCAGATAAATGTACATATGTATAATGGAGATCCAAATGCAACCAATGCGCAGAGAGGTTAGCAGATTACTGAAATTAGCACCGTCGGCTAAGCAAAGCTGGAGCCGAAGCGGCGGCTGCAGAGCGCCCTTTACAGAGGGAGAGCGCTGCCGCACGTGGGCGTTTACAGTGAATTGAATATTGTATTGTATTGTATGTATAGTTTTAAGTTAGGCCTGTTGTTTAGCGGCTGGCCCGAACAATGGACTTAATGTCCTCGTCATCATTTTTGGGGAAAAATAGTACTTAAGGACTTGCCTAACGTTTTCTTTCAGTTATGCTCTGTTGTCATTATCACCCTTTGTTCAGAGGTATCTGTAATGTCCGAAACAAAGAATTTACCGTGTTTAAATGTAGTTGAAGGCAATGCTTCTACCAAGTTATGTTGAATAAATGCTAGTTGTTCGGTTTTGCATCACTGGTCCCAAGGTGCCAAACTCTCCGATCTAGGCTCTCCCGGATCGTTGGCGTTCGTGCGTACCCACAGCAAAGGTCTTGCGAGCGACGTTCGTTGGAGAGAGAGTTAGTCTGCTTGCGAACGGCACCGAACACAGCAACACCCCGATCTTACAAACGCCGCTACCTACCAGTATCGTTAATATAATTGTCTTAAAATCATTAGAACATTAAGTTCTAAATGTGTTTCAGAAAACATTTCTACCATGGTGAATAAGGTCATAGGCGTGCTTGGATTTATAAAGAGGTGGTCAAAGGAATTTGACGACCCCTATGTAACAAAGACTCTCTGCACCTCTGTAGTTCGTCCGATTTTAGAATACGGCTCTTGTGAATGGTGCCTCTAGCACAAAGTACAACAGGACCGTATAGAATCAGTTCAGAAAAATTTTTGCTCTGAGCGGTCTCCACTGGGATGCAGGTGTGAGCTTGCCGTCTTACCCTAATAGATTACTTTTAATAAACCTTACAATCTTAGCTAATCGTAGGAAAATGCTTGGTGTGATTTTTGTTCACAGCTTGATCAAGGGTGACGTAGATTGCCCTGACCTGTTGAGCCGCATAAACTTCACGATTCCTATTAGAAGCACTAGGAATTATACACCCTTGTTTCTTCCGCTTTGTAGATCGAATTATTCCTTTCATGAACCGTGTAGGGTCTTCTCCTCGGATTATAATTCCCGCTACCATATCGACTACTTACTCTCTTCTTAGTCTTAAATTACTGATACTCTTATATCTTTCTCGTAATTAGAAATTGCTTAGTTATACCCGGTACTCGAAGAGTATAGGGGTATATTAGATTTGTGGTGATAACGGATGTGTGTAACGCCTAGAAGGAAGCATTTCCGACCCCATAAAGTATAAATAAATAAAATAATAATATTAAAATATTATTGATCACCATCAATAGACAAGTCGATATAGCCATGTCTGTCTGTCCGTCCGTCTGTCCGTCTTCATTAGCGCCTATATCTTTGAGACTATTAAAGCTAGAGCAACCAAGTTTTGTATCCAGTCTCCTGTTTTATCACACTACTCCAAGTGTATTTCAAAATTTCGCCAACCCCCTTTCCGCCCGCAATTTCTAAATTTTGCCACGCCCCCTGTGCAATCTGTGCAATCCACAATTTTAAAGATAAAAGAAAACCAAAAACGCAGAATCATGGAAAATGACCGTGTCGTGTAGATATGTAGGAGCAGATGTAAAAATCATATGCAAACAAAAATGAAAACATATAAAAATATTCCAAAAATGTTTGACTTATTTTTTTGAAATATTATTTTTTGCCAAAAATTTAATTTGTCCCTTTTGCGAACGTATAATAAATTGCATACATCATAAGCTTATATATGTATGTATGTAGATATATACTGGCTGAGTACCGGGTATAAAGTAGAGCCGCGGCCTTTGTCGCGGCTCACAACGTTCCCCCTCGTTATACCCGGTACTCGAAGAGTAAAAGGGTATATTAGAATTGTGGGGATAACGGTTGTGTGTAACGCCCAGAAGGAAGCGTTTCCAACCCCATAAAGTATATATATTCTTGATCAGCATCAATAGCCGAGTCGATATAGCCATGTCTGTTTGTCCGTCTGTCCGTCCGTCCGTCTTCATTAGCGCCTATATCTCAGAGACTATTAAAGCTAGAGCAACCAAATTTTGTATCCAGTCTCCTGTGTGATCACACTACTCCAAATGTGTTGCAAAATTTCCTCCCGCCCCTTTCCGCCCGCACAAAAGACGAAAGTCTGTGGCATGCACAATTTTGAAGATACGAGAAAACTAAAAACGCAGAATCATAGAAAATGACCATTTCTATCAGAGTGTTGAATCTGGATCAGATCGGATCATTATTATAGCTACAATGAAACCATGAAAACCATTTCGAAAGTCATCGTTCCCTCTCGCTCTCTCTCACACGCGACCCTATCTGCTTTGCTTATTCGTATAAATGAGCGCCTAGTCTCAGAGACTATAAGAGCTAGAGCAACCAAACTTTCTATCCAAGCTCCTGTGATACCGAACCAGCACAAGTTTGTTTTAAAATTTTGCCACGCCCCCTTCCGCCCCCACAAAAGACGAAAATCTGTGGAATCCACAATTTTGAAGATACGAGAAAACCAAAAACGCAGAATCATGGAAAATTACCATATCTACCAGATTGCCGAATCTGGATCATATCGGATCAATATTATGGCCAGAAGAAACAAATTAAATTTCAGTGGCTACGCAACGCCTGCGCTGACTCATGCCCCCTCCCTCTCTCGCTCTGTCCTAAACACTTGTACGTCTCAAATATGTAGTTATACATGTCATGTAGAAATGTAGGCGCAGATATACAAAGCTTATGTAAACAAAAATGGAAACATGTATAAAAATTCCAAAAAATTAATTTTTTTAATTTAAATATTATTTTCGTCCCTTTTGAGAACATATAATAAATTTCATAAATCGTAGGCTCATATATGTATGTATATATATACTGACTGAGTACCGGGTATAAGGTAGAGCCGCGGCCTTTGCCGCGGCTCACAACGTTCCCTCTCGTTTTTTTAGTCAGATTAGTTATACTTTTCCTCGAACTCTAGTCTAACACCTATCTTTCCTGCATGTCCGCGATCGGTTCGGTTGACGAGTCGCGCGTTATGCGGCAGCGCCCCTCGGTCGGTTGGGCCGGAGGTGGGCTGCGTTCTTGCCTGGTATCCAAGCGAAACAGCCATCGGCTGGTGTCGCTTGGGCCACTTGATGGTGCAGTCTTTGCATTTCAACGACCTAAAGATGTCTAAAAAAAAATAATAATACAAAGGTGTTTGCATTGACTCCAAAAACCCCTCCTCATTGTCCTCTGGATATTCCGCTCACGGGACACAACTGTTCATGGTGGCCCATGAGGGGAATATCCAGAGGACAATAAACTTGCAGAACTTTAGGAACGATTCAGAGTCGAGGAAAACGCGTATTTACTTTCAGAAGCGTACGGAACAAGTGGAAGGATTGCGGAAGGCAATTCGTGATACTCACGAAGAGCTTCTCAATTTGGATGAATATGACGAGTCGGATTATTGTACCAAAATGTTTTCTTCAGAGTTTGAGGAACGTCATATGGAAGTGGTCTGTGTCCTAGCCGAGGACTCTGAGAAGCGGTTTCCGGCATCTGCGAACCTGCCCACCTTCTCATCCGAAAGACACACTATCACACCAGAAGTTCACTTTAAAATAACACACATGCCAGTTCCCATATTTTCTGGTGCATGTATTGATTGGTCAGGGTTTTAATGACGCGTTCTTGAGCTTGATCCATGACAACTCTACTTTAAGCGGTGTGCAAAGGTTGCATTTTCTCAAGGATGCTCTCCCGCCAGGTCGGGACAACGATATTCCCCAAATGCAGCTCACGGACGGTATTTATACGGTGGCGTGGGATATGATGGTCAAGAGATACAACAACTCTCGCCTAGTATTTTCACATCATATGAACGCCATCTATGCTCTTCCCAGGCTGCAAAAAGAGACTGCTGAGTCCATACGGACTATGCTCAGCACGGTCAATGTCTGCCTGGCTGCGTTCCGTCGCATCCAAGCCTTGGATGGGGAGCGCAACCACTGGCTGGCTCACTACTTGGCATCGAAGCTACCAAAGGAGACTCATAGGGCGTGGGAGCATCATCATTCAAAATGATGGCTATTCAAAATGGATGCGATCGAGAACCGCAGCTCATCGTACGACTCCAATACTTCGCCGGGCTTGTCTGACTCCACTAAGCGTGTTCGAGTGCATAAAGCGCAAGACCGACCAAAGCGCTCAACTGTCCAATGCCTTCACTGCAACGGCGACCACATCCTACGTCGTTTTCCTATCTGGCCCTAGACTGCTACAAACGCAAAGATCTTGCAAACAAAGCGAAATTATGTCTTAGTTGCTTAAGCCGATCCCACACACTTTCTCGCTGCACCAGCAATAAGGGTTGTTAAGTGTGTGGGCAACGGCACCATACGTTGCTACATTTCCCCGTCACTTCACAAGGTCAACCCTCGAACCAGTCGCTACCGAGTACTGCCCGGCCTACGACGCAGCAGTCATTCATGCCTCCGGCCAGCAATCCACCACCGTCATCCATGCCTTCGATCAACAATCCAGTTTGCCCACCTTGTATATCACACAGTGAGTCCTATCGTTGTTTTTCAGCCACTTCGTCGAACACTCCTAAAAGGCACATTCTTCTCGCAACCACGCGTATCCTCATACGGAAGCCGATCAATGGTCTTCAAGTGACCATCGACGGTCTCATCGACCAGGGATCCAATAAAACAATTGTATTTGAGCATGTGGGACAATCCCTGCATCTAAAAAGAACGGGTACCCGCGCATCCATTGTTGGTGTGGGTCAAGGGGGTGGTCGCCGCAGCAAGTATATGGTGAATTTTCAAGCGTTCAGCAATATTAATCGACAGTTTTCTTTAGATATCTGCTCGGCATATGCGCTCAGTACATTAACGTCGCACCGAGTGAAAGCTTCCCTCTGAAGCGCTAGGATCCGTCCAGGGACTCCAGCTGGCAGATCCTCAATACTACCAATACTGCGCAAATAGTCCAGCAAAGATTCAAGGCTATTGCGCTCATTTCCGGTAGAGCATCGCTGCAGTCAAACCCTATTGAGCTGGGATAACAGTGATCCCATAAAGGCCTTAGGAATGTATTGGCTCCCCAACAAGGACTGTTTTAAGTTTAAAATTAACTTTGAATTTACAGAAAGTTCATCCAAAAGGACGATCTTATTCAGCATCGCTAGGCTCTTGGACCCGCTAGGGTTAGTCGCGCCTATCATCATCTCGGGGAAGCTGATCCTGAAGAAGGTAATTGGCAGCAGCGCGCGAGTGCCCTTGTTCGAGAGCAGCCAGTAGCTCAGCCTTCAAAGATATGAAGAGCATTCCAAAGTTGTTACGCATCTCACTCTCGTCTTGATTGAGCGCTTCCAGTTCATTATGGGCCTTATTAAATTCCTCTCGAATTTCTGTCAGCATGTCGATGCGAACGTCGATTTCCGTGGCGTTCAAATTATCGATCTTATTGCCAGCGAATGATTCGCCGAGCCCGCTCATTCGATGATATAAAGACTGAACTTTGCGTTTATAAAGACTCAGCCTGTTATTAGCCGTCACAATATTTTCGCCCGCGCCTGTATTTAGATCGCTTTCCATGTTTAACGGGGTGAAATGCAACGTAACAACTGAGAATAGATAACCGTTTAGCGACGGCGTACAGAATCAGAAAGAGAGAGTGAAGACATGAAAAGTCGAAACCGTGGCTGCAGTTGTGCAGAGAATGAGAGATTTGGCGATTATGCGACGGTGCACAGAAGCTGGAGCGAGAATGAGAGACACGAAAAGTCAAGAACCGTGTCTGCGGCTGATTATAGAATGAGGGATTCGACAATTAACTAACGGAATCTCAGACGACCGCACTCTCACTGAATTTGCACAAAAACCGTTTTATTCTGCACCAATGTATTTGTTTGTGGCTAAACTGCACAGAACCGAATATATTGTTCATTTTAAACGTTTTTACACGAAACGCGAGTAGCCAATTGGTTTGATCACGTCGGGGTCACCAAATGTTTGTGATGCCAAGCTTTTTTGGCACCTATTTTTATCCAATTTAACCAACATAACTTGGTAGACGCATTGCCTTCAACTCCATTTAAGCATGGTAAATTCTTTGTTTCGGACATTACAGATACCTCTCGCAGAGCGATGGAGAGCATTTCGAGACTGCTTGCAGAGGATCGGCGATAACAGCATTGGTCGATGGATTCATTACTCACCGGAATCTGTAACGTCGATGCAACTACATGCGTTTTGTGATGGGTCCGCGACAGCATATGCAGCGGCCGTGTATCTCCGAGTGGAACTTATGGCCAAAGCAAAGGTCACTACCTCTAAGCCTTTGACCATACCGCGTACAGAGCTAAGCGGTGCGGTATTGGCCATAAATCTCGTGAAGTGGAAAGTGGCTTCTCAGCGGCTGTTGTCGCTTCCGGTTAAAACTTTTTATTGGATCGATGCTTCGATTGTCCTGCATTGGTTGCAGGCTGACGTTAATAGGTGGAAAACATTCGTCGCTAACAGAGTTGCCGTCATATTGGACCATTCTACACCAAGTGAATGGGGTCACGTGAGCACGACAGAGAACCTAGCACACTGTGCGACGAGAGGACTCGCCCCAGAGGAGGATTTCGAATTGTGGTGGAAGGGACCAGCTTGGCTCCTGCACGATAAGTCCTCGTGGCCATCCAAACAAGTGTCGGAGATCTCCTTGGCTGACCCCGCGTTGGAAGCCAAATCGGATAAAATTCACGTTCACTATGCTGTCCAGGAACTCACAGTTATAGAGAGGTTTTCCATTGTAAGAGTCATTGCCTACATTCTGCGATTCAAGCACAACACGTGAAATAAGGGAAACCGACGCACAGGTCCCTTAAACATTGAAGAACTAGACCAAGTTCTGTCTTGTATTGTGCGCACCGTCCAACTTAAATCCTTCCCAGCAGATCTAGCCGCCGTGAGAAGCTCCAAGCTGGATTGTGGGAGGCCAATGTAAAAGCTCTGAAACACCACTTTAATCGAGTCATGGCGGATCGGCGGCTCACTTATGAAGAGCTATCGACGGTGCTCATTACTATAGAGTCATGTCTCAATTCGCGGCCTCTGTGCCCTCTCACGGCTAATGCAGATGACTTGAAGGTGCTGACTGCAGCACATTTTCTGATTGGAGACATAGTGTTTGCTCCCCCGGAGTATCGGCCTCATCCAATAAACGATAATTCGCCACTTCTGAAAGAGTTGGAGTCGCGACTGACTAGCTCATCTGCAGCAACGGCCAAAGTGGTGCCAGGAAGCAGAAAATTTCAAGTTCAACGACCTCATGCTTGTTAAGGATGATAGACTTCCGCCGTCGCAATGGCCGCTAGAGCGTGTACTTCGGCTTCATCCAGGACAGGACTCATTGGTTCGCATGGTTATACTTAAAACAACGCAAGGACAGTTGAAGCGATCGGTATCAAAACTATATCGACTGCTGATTGAGACATAATCGCATTCCCGCACACTCAAATAACCACCCTATAATCTTATAAATATACACTGGCGCACACATCTTGCCTTTATCTCTCTTTTCTAGAATCCTCAATCAAAGAATTTTTAGAGGATTGTCGCCGCGGGAACAAGGAAATCTTAACGCTAGAAATAGCATTGGCGGGCGGCATGTTCAGTTTTGCATCACTGGTCCCAAGGTGCCAAACACTCCAATCTAGGCTCTCTGGGAACGTTGGCGTTCGTGCGTACCCACAGCAAAGGTCTTGCGAGCGACGTTCGTGGGAGAGAGAGTTTACCTGCTTGCGAACGGCACCGAACACAGCATCACCCCGATCTAACAAATGCCTCTACCTACCGCTGTCGTTAATATCATTGTCTTAAAATCATTAGAACATTAAATTCTAAATTAAATAATACAAAGGTGTTTTGCATTGGCTCCTCATTGTCCTCTGGATATTCCGCTTAGATATATATTCACGGGACATAACTGTTCACTAGTATGACTAGTTTGCAATGGATTGCGTTAACTACGTCAGCTTTCACCACATCCAGTAGGTTTTGCAGTAACGAGTCCCGACTGGAGAATTTTAAAATGTTTAAATTCTTAACGCCATACATATAATTTCGAAGTTTCTTCAGGGACCATAAAATGGCGGAAGTTCTCGTTTGTTTGTTGCGAAATTCAGCTCATTATCATGTAATGTCCAGTCAGCTTTCACTGCGTTCGGTCGTGTTTTCGCTATGGTTTAACACTGCTCGGAATGCGATTCGGACGTTACGGCCGCTCAGCTTCGCGGCTTTGATGGTGTACGCTGTTCGTCGTTGTGCCGCCTTGCATTTCATCTTTCGTGCATTGATTTGCATGCAGATGCGGTGAAAATGTTGGTAAATCTGCTTTACCTTATGTGGCAGTGCGACAATTGTGTGATTGCGAATGACTCGCACTCGAAAATTGACGATCTCAACGACAACGTGCTGAAGCTTGAGAGCCGTTATAGGGACGAAAGAGAGAAAGAACCGCACAAAGGAGGCGAAGCGTTTGCTAGGCATTGCGCCGAGCTGTGAGCAGCTAAATGTATTGCAGAGCAGAAAATACCTGCATATTGGTAGATTTTCTTCTACAAAGGAGCCAGAGGCGGTGGTGAGATTTGTTGCCGATAAGCTGAAGGTGTCTGAGGCGGAAATTTTTTGTGCGAAATTGGTCAAGCGGGACGCTGATCTATCTGCATTGAAGTTTGTCAATTTCAAACTTGGTGTACCTAAGCTGCTGTTCCCTGACGTCTTTGAGGAGTAATTCTGGCCAGTGTCGGTGATGGTTTCCCGTTTTGTGCATAGGCAGAGGCCAGAAGCAGATATTACGGCAGTTAATCTGTTGACAGCTGTGCCAGTGCGGACGTCCACCCCAACTACGGAAGCTCCAGTTCCTTCCACTTCAAAAAACCCCCAGTGAGCGGCGCCCATGGTTTCTGGTTCCCCGCCTCTTTACGACACATTATACTTGCAATTTCACGTCTCTATACAGTCAGCAATGGCTCGCTGCATCACTTCTGGCATACGTCTGCGGAACAACAACACAATACCGCTTCTTCACCCAGCGCTTTGTGCGATATTCGCACGGCTGCAGCTCTTGCTTGCGCTCTATTTCAACGAAGTGCGCCTCTAAAATCGTCGTTACAACAACATACGACAACGCATGTCATCGTATGCTTTGCTTGCGCCGTTGCTGCACTCGACACTTGGGGAGAGTCAGTAGCCCGTCGTTCGCTCGTAAATGGAGAACTCTCTCCGTCCTCAGTACATAGTATGGATCTCCAACCCTCTGCCCTGCCTAATCGTCTGTTCGAGGAAGTTGTGCTGCGGTTACTTTTTTACGCACGAGCAGCGCCCCTCTCGCTGCTTGTGATTTGCCAAACCCTCCTCAGGATTGTGCTTCCGTGCCCTCGGGCCGTTCAGCACTGCTACCCTCCGTGATCATGCCTATGGAAGGGACCAAATCCTTAAGCATTTACTTTCAGAATGTAGCGGGCATGCGCACTAAGGCTCAGGCTGTATATTTGGCAACTGCTGTGTGCGATTTCGACGTCATCATCTTGGTTGAAACCTGGCTCAACGATAACTTCTTCGACAGCGAGTATTTTGACCCCAACCTTTTCCAAGTGTTTCGTAAGGACAGAGATTGTGCCAAAACAAATCGCTGCAGAGGGGGTGGGGTCATTGTGGCCGTTAGACGCACGATACAGTGTGATCCCATTTGTCTCTTGGATGGAGACACTATGTACGATCAGATTGGTGTGTTGGTGGCCGGACAGTCGGAAGCTCTTGTGGTCAGCGCATCGTATATTCCGCCGAGTAGTAGCTACGAGGTCTACAATTCGCATATGCAATTGGCATGATTCGGATGTCCTTGACTCCATCCCTTCGGTGGTCAATTGGCAAACTCGTTATATTGGAGGGGGACATCTTGGAGGCTATTACTGACTTCGACAATTCTAGTAAACCCGACAGTGATGGTATTTCTGCTGAACACCGCTGAAAATTCTTTTCATAAATTCGTTGTTAGCGGGTCGGTTGATTGGTAAGTTGAAAGCTGCCACAGTCACTCCTGTTTTTAAGAAAAGCTCAAAGAATAGTATCTCTGATTATAGACCAATTGCCAAACTCAGCAATATCTCAAAGCTTTTTGAGCGTATCATTGCCAAAAAGATTACTTTTCTCATGAGGTCATACATTAGCCCAAATCAGCATGGTTTTATGCTGGGTAGATCAACAACCACGAATCTGATCGCATTCAGTAATTTCTGCAAACGTGCCTTTGTAAAATACTCTCAGGTCGATATTGTGTACACTGACTTTGCTAAGGCCTTTGACAAAGTCTCCCATTGTGCTCTAGTAGCCAAGCTACATCGGTTGGGTATACATTCGAGTTTGCTCAGTTGATTCATGTCATATCTGGAGCAGCGAGAGTATGTTGTATTGGTGAATGGAAAGCAGTCGGACCCATATTTGGCTACTTCCGGCCTTCCACAGGGCAGCGCTCTTGGTCCGCTGCTGTTCTCTATTTTTATCAATGACATATGTCTTAGCATTCAAGCCTCTGAGTATTTGCTTTACGCTGATGATCTCAAGATTTTTCGCTCTGTCAAATCATTAGGCGACAGTATCCTTCTTCAGCATGACCTTGATGAAGTTGCTCGTTGGTGCACACGTAATTTGCTCCCACTTAACATTAGCAAATGTTATTTGGTTTCGTATGGCAAGTTTACATTTTAATTCCAGACCTAGTATTCTATAGATCGCCTTCCGCTCTTAAAGCAGACGGAGATACTCGATCTAGGCATCTTGTTTGATTCCAAATATTTGTTTGTGGAGCATCTGAACTACATTTTGCCGAAAATGTATGCTATGTTTGCCTCTGTTACGCGCAACTCAACCCAGTTCAGTGATCCATACACGAGGCTAAGTCTATATTCTTTCCTTGTGCGCTCGCGCCTTGAATATGCTTCAGTGGATTGGAGCCCTACAGGGGTTGGTCAGATTGCACGTATCGAGAGATTGCAGAGAAAGTTTTTGAAGTTTGCACTCCAGCCTTTGCAGCTTACAATCCCATTGCCATCCTATGAGTGCAGATGTCGCCTCGTGCATCTCTCCTCTCTCGAGGATCGTAGGACCATTGCGGCTCAAATCTTTGTTTTTTACTTGTTAGTGGGGAATATTTACTGCTTAGTATGCACTCTTTGCTATTGATCTCCACCGGAGCAATTACGGAAGTAATGAGCCAATGTGTAGGGTTCTTCGCCAGTATAATGCGAGGCCAACTGGGATGCGGTTCGACTTTTGCCAGGGGAAAGCAGCTGTTAGACGATTGCTTTCTGATTTTTTCATGTTTCATTTCTGAAGCATCGATAGCACTAGTTGACACGACTTTTACGCTGTCGCCAAAAATGACTTTTTCTGATAGATTTGGATGTTTAAAAATTTTTAAAGAATTTTTTTTTCCAGGCTTAGTATTTTTTAAAGAATTTTTTAAAAATGTTGTATTTTTTCTCATAGGTAGTGCTTCTATTTTTGACATAACTTAAGGTTTCTACAACTTGTTGTATTGAACCCTGCAGTTAAAAAAGCTGACAAATTCAGCTATAAGTGCGACCCAGACACTTTGTAGCTGCAACTCAACGTCTGGAAGATATTAGGCTTTCAAATTCAAATTTTCTTAATTTTTTTCGGTATTTTTTCCCGAAATTTTGACTTTTAAAACTTAAAAAAAAAACGGAAAAAAAAATATTTAAATGCCTTCATTTTTGTTTTTAGACACATTTATAAGGCGTCGAGCTACCTATGACAAAAAATACCAAATGTTTTAAAAATTCTTTAAAATAAAACTAAAACTGAAAAAAAACCATAATTCTTTAAAAAAAATTTTAAATCTCCAAATCTATTAGAAAAAGTCATTTGGGGCGACAGCGGAAAAAAAAGTTGAATTTGGTCGAGTAGTGTAGTAGCTGGCAAGACCTGGGATCGGGAAGTTTTGTATTGTTTGTGCCTTCTCGGGTGAGGTTGTTATCCCGCCCCTGGACACAATGAATACCAAGTACTCTACACCCTCATGCCTGCGGCCTGAAGACTTTTAAGGACCGAGTCGATATCCCTAACATGATCTTCCTTTGTCTCGGGAAAAAAATTTACGTCGTGATGGATAAAGCTGCCTTTTCCCTGTCCTTCTCTGCTAACTGGACCTGATGAAAGCGTGATTTCAGATCCAATGTTGTGAAATATTGAGCCTTACCCATATTCGACAGAATAGTCGAAATTGTAGGGATGGGATAATTATCATCAATCGTAATCTGATTCAGTTTCCTGAAATCAATAACCTTTTTCTCTTTTTCTTGAGACCGTTGTCGTCCGTCCCCTTTTTCGCAACGTCCCACGTCTGGTTATTGTAAGGTGACTTTGAGGATCGGATAATGCCGGTCGCTAGAATTTGTTTAACCTCTGCGTTAACAAAATCGGCAACGCTCATGAAATCCGTGATTGGTTTGAGTATACCGGTTCGCCGTTTGTTCGTATAGTTTCTATAGTATTTATATTATATGGCAGAGCCTCATTGGGTGCGCGAATGCTTTTATTCTATTTTCTATCAATTTGTTAAATGATTCACTGACGGCAACTGGTACATCTTTGTCGTCAAAGTGGATTAAATTAACATCCAGCGAACGTGCGAAAAGGATGGGTTCTAAACCATATTATATTATACAGGGCCTCACAGCCCCGATGATGCAGTGTCAAATAAAAAGTTTAAGGTGCTACAGATTTTAAATTAGAGAAAAAAGAAAAAAATGTTTAAACGCCAATTTTTTTTTTTTTGTGTATGTTTTATCATTCATTTAAATCTGGTCTGATGAGCGCGTGAGGTGGCTCAGAGGGGGCCTAGCTGAGGCCACCGGACGGGTCGCAGGTTGCGGATAGCGAAAGGCCTACCCCTAAAAGACGTAGGTCAGCTGTGAATAATCGGTTCTCTTTAGGGAGATCACCGAAAATAAGCAGTCCCGGACAGCCAGCGGTTGTTCGCGAAGCAGCAACACTGACGATGCGCTTGTGGTGCCACCTCGTATAAGTAGCTCACACACTCCTACTCCCCCCACACACTACCTGCCCACATCCCATCCCCCACACTCACCTCACACCGGGCTGGGCTAAGGTGTCATTCGACCCGTGCTGAGAGTCAGCCTGGCTGGGGGCCCGGTTCAAAAACTAGACCAGTCTCGAACGAAGAGCTCAGGGACTTGGCAGCCCCCTGTTCTAATGATGCCTTACCCGGGCAACGTGGACCTCTGCCCGGGCTGACCGTTCCCTTTCTCTGCATCTCGTGGGATGTAATTATGAACAATAACAAAAACAACAAAAACACAAAAAAACAATTCTGAGTCTGGCACTCCCCAAATGCCAAATGGGAGCAAAAAAACCGACAGGAGGTTATTGACCTCACTCTAGTGTCTCACAATCTGTCAGACAAAGTGAAAAGATGGAGAGTCCTAGAGGACCATTCCTTCTCTGACCACAGGTATATCGAAATGATTTTATCCCTCGAGAGCCCTAAACCCACCGACTACATTAACCCCAGGAAAACCAACTGGGTTAAATATAGCTCGGTTTTGGAGGAACTACTCCCCAACAAGGCACCAATGAGCCCAGACACTCAAGACGATTTAGATCGTATAGTGAACAGGTTCACGGATGCATGCAATAAGGCTTTGACGGCGGCTTGCCTGCCACACAAGACAAGGGGTAAAAAGAAACCCCCCTGGTGGTCGAAACAAATCGACATCCTACGTAAGAGCTGTAGGACTCTCTTCAACAGAGCCAAAAGCGCTAACGAGGAGAAAGATTGGGCAGACTACAAAGTCAGTCTTGGCAAAAATTCTGTTCGGAGATAAAGGAAACGTCAGAAGCCGCAAGGCTGCGCAAGCTCCTCTCAAAAACCACCCCCTCGGTAGGGTATCTTAAAAGGTACAACGGTACGTGGACCAACTCCAGTGAGGAGTCGCTCCACGTACTGCTTGAAACCCACTTCCCTGGGTGCACAACCATAAAGCCGGCGCAAACCCAAAGGGGAGGCCAAACAGCCACGATGGACCATATTTTTATCAAACGGAACATAAGCTGGGCGGTAAACAGCTCTAATCCGTTCAAATCGCCAGGTCCGAACCAGGTCATTCCGACCCAACTGCAAAAGCCCGGCGACTCAGCCATCAACTGGCTACAATGTATCTTCAGGAAGATACTAGATGTACCACCAGAATGGCTCAAGGCGAAAATAGTCTTTATCCCCAAAGCGGGAAAGACCTCACACTCGACTCCAAAGGACTGCAGACCAATCAGCCTATCGTCCTTTCTTCTCAAAACTTTCGAAAGACTTGTCGGACTACATCTGAGGACAATTATTAGCCCTCAAATGTTGTCAGGAGCACAACATGCCTACCGGAAAGGAAGATCCACGGAAACGGCACTCCACGAAGTAGTCTCAGTTATAGAGAAATCCCTACACCTCAAGGAATACTCTCTCATAGCCTTCCTCGATATCGAGGGAGCCTTTAACAACGTCGTCCCAGGTGCCATTACGGAAGCACTGACTGACCTGGGTGTGGACGGTCACTTGGTGATGCTCATCGATCAATTGATCACATGCAGGACGGTGACATCATCGATGGGATCGTCCAGGCAATCTAGGTATGTCAACAGAGGCACTCCGCAAGGTGGTGTCCTGTCTCCCCTTCTATGGAACATAGCAGTCAATAAGATTCTATGTGATCTGGAGGGGGGGGGGGGGGCTGTAAAGTAGTGGCATACGCGGATGACGTTGCAATTAGTTTCTCGGGGACATACGCTCAAACACTCTGTGACCTTATGAGCACAAAGCTCGCGAGACTGTCAGAATGGACAAAATCGCGAGGATTGGGTGTAAATCCCACAAAAAAGGAACTCGTGCTATTCACACACAAGTACAAGGTTCCGCCTCTTAACCCTCGTATACTAAATGAATGTAGGCTCTCCTTCAGCGACAGCGCTAGTTACCTAGGGTTGGTAATTGATAAGAAGCTTAACTAGAACCTGAACGTAAAAGATAGAGTGAAGAAGGCTACGATAGCCCTATGCTATTGCAAAAAATCTATTGGCTTGAAGTGGGGCATGAACCCAAGCGTAGTCCAATGGATATACCAAGCAATAGTAAGACCAATTTTACTCTATGGAGTTACAGTGTGGTGACCGGCCCTATCAAAAGGATCGACAACCAAACAACTTGAAAGGTTCAGCGAACCGCAGCATTACGCACCACCCCGAACGATGCACTAAACGCCATCCTAAGTCTCCAGAGCCTCGAGCTTACGGGAAAGGAGAGGGCAGAAATTGCAGCGATACGTCTGAGAGACTCCGAACATTGGACGTCACATCTCAAGGGTCACTCATCGATACTTACCAGCAGTACCGTCCCTACGATGACGGACTACTGCGTCCCAAGGGAACACACTGACACCCCCTTCAACATAATCTTCAACAGAGTCTTCAGTCAGCTTTCACTGCGTTCGGTCGTGTTTTCGCTATGTTTTATCAATGCTCGGAATGCGATTCGGACGTTACGGCCGCTCAGCTTCGTGGCTTTGATGCTGTACGCTGTTCGTCGTTGTGCCGCCGTGCGTTTCATCTGTCGTGCATTGATTTGCATGCAGATGCGGTGAAAATGTTGGTTAATCTGCCTAACCTTATGTGGCAGTGTGACAATTGTGTGATTGCGAATGACTCGCACTCGAAAATAGACGAACTCAACGACAAGGTTTTGAAGCTTGAGAGCCTTTATCGGGAGCTCAAGTCGGAGTTTATGGCTGCCCTCCCTGTCACTTTAATTAAGAAGGTGAAGACGGCTGTTGCAAGGAAGAAAGCCGACAATGTCATATCTGTGGCTGAGTTGAAGTCTCCGCGGCTAGTGGCCGCCACATCGACTGCGGTTATTGACTCTGGATCAGCTGCTTCAGATGGCTTTGTCACTGTGCGGAGAAAAGAGAGAAAGAACAGCACAAAGAAGACGAAGTGTTTGCTAGGCATTGCGCCGAGCTGTGAGCAGCTAAATGTATTGCAGAGCAGAAAATACCTGCATATTGGTCGATTTTCTACTGCAACGGAGCCAGAGGCGGTGGTGAGATTTATTGCCGATAAGCTCAAGGTGTCTGAGGCGGAAATTTTTTGTGCGAAATTGGTCAAGCGGGACGCTGATCTATCTGCATTGAAGTTTGTCAATTTCAAACTTGGTGTACCTAAGCCGCTGTTCCCTGACGTCTTTGAGGAGAAATTCTGGCCAGGGTCGGTAAGGGTTTCCCGTTTTGTGCATAGGCAGAGGCCGGAAGCAGATATTACGGCAGTTAATCTGTTGACAGCTGTGCCAGTACGGACGTCCACCACGACTACGGAAGACCCAGCTCCAGTTCCTTCCACTTCAAAAAACCCCCAGTGAGCGGCGCCCATGGTTTCTGGTTCGCCGCCTCCTTACGACATATTCTGCATGCAAATTCTCGCCTCTATGAAGTCAGTATTGGCTCGCTGCATCACTTCTGGCATACCTCTGCGGAACAGCAACACAGTGCCGCTTCTTCGCTCTACGCTTTGTCCGATATTCGCACGGTTGCTGCTGGTATAGGCGTCGACGCTCTTGCTTGCGCTCTATGTCAACGAAGTGCGCCTCTGACATCGTCGTTACAACAACATTCGACAACGCATGTCTTCGTGTGCTTGGATTGCGCCGTTGCTGCACTCGACACTTGGGGAGAGTCAGTAGCCCGTCGTTCGCTCGCAAATGGAGAGCTCTCTTCACCCACAGTACCCAGTATGGATCTGCCCGCCGCTGCCCCGCTTAATCGGCTGGTCGAGGAAGCTGTGCTGCGGTTTCGGACTATGGCGTTTGAGCATTTGTTACGCACGAGCCGCGCCCCTCTCGCTGCTTGTGATATGCCAAGCCCTTCTCTGGATTATGCTTCCGTGCCCTCGGGCCGTTCAGCACTGCTACCCTCCGTGATCATGCCTATGGAAGGGACCAAATCCTTAAGCATTTACTTTCAGAATGTAGCGGGCATGCGCACTAAGGCTCAGGCTGTATATTTGGCAACTGCTGTGTGCGATTTCGACGTCATCGTCGTGGTTGAAACTTGGCTCAACGATAACTTCTTCGACAGCGAGTATTTTGACCCCAACCTTTTCCAAGTGTTTCGTAAGGACAGAGACTGTGCCAAGACGAATCGCTTCAGAGGGGGTGGGGTCATTGTGGCCGTTAGACGCACGATTCAATGTGATCCCATTTGTCTCTTGGATGGAGACACTATGTACGATCAGATTGGTGTGTTGGTGGCCGGACAGTCGGAAGCTCTTGTGGTCAGCGCATCGTATATTCCGCCGAGTAGTAGCTACGAGGTCTACAATTCGCATATGCAATTGGCATGATTCGGATGTCCTTGACTCCATCCCTTCGGTGGTCAATTGGCAAACTCGTTATATTGGAGGGGGACATCTTGGAGGCTATTACTGACTTCGACAATTCTAGTAAACCCGACAGTGATGGTATTTCTGCTGAACACCGCTGAAAATTCTTTTCATAAATTCGTTGTTAGCGGGTCGGTTTATTGGTAAGTTGAAAGCTGCCACAGTCACTCCTGTTTTTAAGAAAAGCTCAAAGAATAGTATCTCTGATTATAGACCAATTGCCAAACTCAGCAATATCTCAAAGCTTTTTGAGCGTATCATTGCCAAAAAGATTACTTTTCTCATGAGGTCATACATTAGCCCAAATCAGCATGGTTTTATGCTGGGTAGATCAACAACCACGAATCTGATCGCATTCAGTAATTTCTGCAAACGTGCCTTTGTAAAATACTCTCAGGTCGATATTGTGTACACTGACTTTGCTAAGGCCTTTGACAAAGTCTCCCATTGTGCTCTAGTAGCCAAGCTACATCGGTTGGGTATACATTCGAGTTTGCTCAGTTGATTCATGTCATATCTGGAGCAGCGAGAGTATGTTGTATTGGTGAATGGAAAGCAGTCGGACCCATATTTGGCTACTTCCGGCCTTCCACAGGGCAGCGCTCTTGGTCCGCTGCTGTTCTCTATTTTTATCAATGACATATGTCTTAGCATTCAAGCCTCTGAGTATTTGCTTTACGCTGATGATCTCAAGATTTTTCGCTCTGTCAAATCATTAGGCGACAGTATCCTTCTTCAGCATGACCTTGATGAAGTTGCTCGTTGGTGCACACGTAATTTGCTCCCACTTAACATTAGCAAATGTTATTTGGTTTCGTATGGCAAGTTTACATTTTAATTCCAGACCTAGTATTCTATAGATCGCCTTCCGCTCTTAAAGCAGACGGAGATACTCGATCTAGGCATCTTGTTTGATTCCAAATATTTGTTTGTGGAGCATCTGAACTACATTTTGCCGAAAATGTATGCTATGTTTGCCTCTGTTACGCGCAACTCAACCCAGTTCAGTGATCCATACACGAGGCTAAGTCTATATTCTTTCCTTGTGCGCTCGCGCCTTGAATATGCTTCAGTGGATTGGAGCCCTACAGGGGTTGGTCAGATTGCACGTATCGAGAGATTGCAGAGAAAGTTTTTGAAGTTTGCACTCCAGCCTTTGCAGTTTACAATCCCATTGCCATCCTATGAGTGCAGATGTCGCCTCGTGCATCTCTCCTCTCTCGAGGATCGTAGGACCATTGCGGCTCAAATCTTTGTTTTTTACTTGTTAGTGGGGAATATTTACTGCTTAGTATGCACTCTTTGCTATTGATCTCCACCGGAGCAATTACGGAAGTAATGAGCCAATGTGTAGGGTTCTTCGCCAGTATAATGCGAGGCCAACTGGGATGCGGTTCGACTTTTGCCAGGGGAAAGCAGCTGTTAGACGATTGCTTTCTGATTTTTTCATGTTTCATTTCATTTAAGATAGATGTAAGTTAGTTTAGCCAGTTAAGGTTTAACCGTTGGCGAATAAATGAATAAATAAGAAATAATGAGCGAGAAATCATTTTAATGGGTCGGCCGTTCTGAGATCGCATGGCTCCTAGACCGCAACCAGAAGCATCTGTGGTAAGGTCGAATGGTTTTTTTTAAATCGGGGTATGTTACTAAAACGTCGGAAGACAATATATTTTTTAGTTTCCACGTTTGTATCTGGCTTAAGAACAATTCTATTCTTAATTTTCGTGAGTGATTCTTGCTTATTTTTCTATCTTCGAATTTGAGTGCGTTATTAAGGGCCTATCGATCTTTGCGTAATATTTTATGAAGCATCGATAGCACTAGTTGACACGACTTTTACGCTGTCGCCAAAAATGACTTTTTCTGATAGATTTGGATGTTTAAAAATTTTTAAAGAATTTTTTTTTCCAGGTTTAGTATTTTTGTAAAGAATTTTTTAAAAATGTTGTATTTTTTCTCATAGGTAGTGCTTCTATTTTTGACATAACTTAAGTTTCCTACAACTTGTTGTATTGAACCCTGCAGTTAAAAAAGCTGACAAATTCAGCTATAAGTGCGACCCAGACACTTTGTAGCTGCAACTCAACGTCTGGAAGATATTAGGCTTTCAAATTCAAATTTTCTTAATTTTTTTCGGTATTTTTTCCCGAAATTTTGACTTTTAAAACTTAAAAAAAAAACGGAAAAAAAAATATTTAAATGCCTTCATTTTTGTTTTTAGACACATTTATAAGGCGTCGAGCTACCTATGACAAAAAATACCAAATGTTTTAAAAATTCTTTAAAATAAAACTAAAACTGAAAAAAAACCATAATTCTTTAAAAAAAATTTTAAATCTCCAAATCTATTAGAAAAAGTCATTTGGGGCGACAGCGGAAAAAAAAGTTGAATTTGGTCGAGTAGTGTAGTAGCTGGCAAGACCTGGGATCGGGAAGTTTTGTATTGCTTGTGCCTTCTCGGGTGAGGTTGTTATCCCGCCCCTGGACACAATGAATACCAAGTACTCTACACCCTCATGCCTGCGGCCTGAAGACTTTTAAGGACCCAGTCGATATCCCTAACATGATCTTCCTTTGTCTCGGGAAAAAAATTTACGTCGTGATGGATAAAGCTGCCTTTTCCCTGTCCTTCTCTGCTAACTGGACCTGATGAAAGCGTGATTTCAGATCCAATGTTGTGAAATATTGAGCCTTACCCATATTCGACAGAATAGTCGAAATTGTAGGGATGGGATATTTATCATCAATCGTAATCTGATTCAGTTTCCTGAAATCAATAACCTTTTTCTCTTTTTCTTGAGACCGTTGTCGTCCGTCCCCTTTTTCGCAACGTCCCACGTCTGGTTATTGTAAGGTGACTTTGAGGGTCGGATAATGCCGGTCGCTAGAATTTGTTTAACCTCTGCGTTAACAAAATCGGCAACGCTCATGGAATCCGTAATTGGTTTGAGTATACCGGTTCGCCGTTTGTTCGTATAGTTTCTATAGTATTTATATTATATGGCAGAGCCTCATTGGGTGCGCGAATGCTTTTATTCTATTTTCTATCAATTTGTTAAATGATTCACTGACGGCAACTGGTACATCTTTGTCGTCAAAGTGGATTAAATTAACATCCAGCGAACGTGCGAAAAGGATGGGTTCTAAACCATATTATATTATACAGGGCCTCACAGCCCCGATGATGCAGTGTCAAATAAAAAGTTTAAGGTGCTACAGATTTTAAATTAGAGAAAAAAGAAAAAAATGTTTAAGCGCCAATTTTTTTTTTTGTGTGTGTTTTATCATTCATTTAAATCTGGTCTGATGAGCGCGTGAGGTGGCTCAGAGGGGGCCTAGCTGAGGCCACCGGACGGGTCGCAGGTTGCGGATAGCGAAAGGCCTACCCCTAAAAGACGTAGGTCAGCTGTGAATAATCGGTTCTCTTTAGGGAGATCACCGAAAATAAGCAGTCCCGGACAGCCAGCGGGTGTTCGCGAAGCAGCAACACTGACGATGCGCTTGTGGTGCCGCCTCGTATAAGTAGCTCACACACTCCTACTCCCCCCACACACTACCTGCCCACATCCCATCCCCCACACTCACCTCACACCGGGCTGGGCTAAGGTGTCATTCGACCCGTGCTGAGAGTCAGCCTGGCTGGGGGCCCGGTTCAAAAACTAGACCAGTCTCGAACGAAGAGCTCAGGGACTTGGCAGCCCCCTGTTCTAATGATGCCTTACCCGGGCAACGTGGACCTCTGCCCGGGCTGACCGTTCCCTTTCTCTGCATCTCGTGGGATGTAATTATGAACAATAACAAAAACAACAAAAACACAAAAAAACAATTCTGAGTCTGGCACTCCCCAAATGCCAAATGGGAGCAAAAAAACCGACAGGAGGTTATTGACCTCACTCTAGTGTCTCACAATCTGTCAGACAAAGTGAAAAGATGGAGAGTCCTAGAGGACCATTCCTTCTCTGACCACAGGTATATCGAAATGATTTTATCCCTCGAGAGCCCTAAACCCACCGACTACATTAACCCCAGGAAAACCAACTGGGTTAAATATAGCTCGGTTTTGGAGGAACTACTCCCCAACAAGGCACCAATGAGCCCAGACACTCAAGACGATTTAGATCGTATAGTGAACAGGTTCACGGATGCATGCAATAAGGCTTTGACGGCGGCTTGCCTGCCACACAAGACAAGGGGTAAAAAGAAACCCCCCTGGTGGTCGAAACAAATCGACATCCTACGTAAGAGCTGTAGGACTCTCTTCAACAGAGCCAAAAGCGCTAACGAGGAGAAAGATTGGGCAGACTACAAAGTCAGTCTTGGCAAAAATTCTGTTCGGAGATAAAGGAAACGTCAGAAGCCGCAAGGCTGCGCAAGCTCCTCTCAAAAACCACCCCCTCGGTAGGGTATCTTAAAAGGTACAACGGTACGTGGACCAACTCCAGTGAGGAGTCGCTCCACGTACTGCTTGAAACCCACTTCCCTGGGTGCACAACCATAAAGCCGGCGCAAACCCAAAGGGGAGGCCAAACAGCCACGATGGACCATATTTTTATCAAACGGAACATAAGCTGGGCGGTAAACAGCTCTAATCCGTTCAAATCGCCAGGTCCGAACCAGGTCATTCCGACCCAACTGCAAAAGCCCGGCGACTCAGCCATCAACTGGCTACAATGTATCTTCAGGAAGATACTAGATGTACCACCAGAATGGCTTAAGGCGAAAATAGTCTTTATCCCCAAAGCGGGAAAGACCTCACACTCGACTCCAAAGGACTGCAGACCAATCAGCCTATCGTCCTTTCTTCTCAAAACTTTCGAAAGACTTGTCGGACTACATCTGAGGACAATTATTAGCCCTCAAATGTTGTCAGGAGCACAACATGCCTACCGGAAAGGAAGATCCACGGAAACGGCACTCCACGAAGTAGTCTCAGTTATAGAGAAATCCCTACACCTCAAGGAATACTCTCTCATAGCCTTCCTCGATATCGAGGGAGCCTTTAACAACGTCGTCCCAGGTGCCATTACGGAAGCACTGACTGACCTGGGTGTGGACGGTCACTTGGTGATGCTCATCGATCAATTGATCACATGCAGGACGGTGACATCATCGATGGGATCGTCCAGGCAATCTAGGTATGTCAACAGAGGCACTCCGCAAGGTGGTGTCCTGTCTCCCCTTCTATGGAACATAGCAGTCAATAAGATTCTATGTGATCTGGAGGGGGGGGGGGGGGGGGCTGTAAAGTAGTGGCATACGCGGATGACGTTGCAATTAGTTTCTCGGGGACATACGCTCAAACACTCTGTGACCTTATGAGCACAAAGCTCGCGAGACTGTCAGAATGGACAAAATCGCGAGGATTGGGAGTAAATCCCACAAAAACGGAACTCGTGCTATTCACACACAAGTACAAGGTTCCGCCTCTTGACCCTCGTATACTAAATGAATGTAGGCTCTCCTTCAGCGACAGCGCTAGTTACCTAAGGTTGGTAATTGATAAGAAGCTTAACTAGAACCTGAACGTAAAAGATAGAGTGAAGAAGGCTACGATAGCCCTATGCTATTGCAAAAAATCTATTGGCTTGAAGTGGGGCATGAACCCAAGCGTAGTCCAATGGATAAACCAAGGAATAGTAAGACCAATTTTACTCTATGGAGTTACAGTGTGGTGACCGGCCCTATCAAAAGGATCGACAACCAAACAACTTGAAAGGTTCAGCGAACCGCAGCATTACGCACCACCCCGAACGATGCACTAAACGCCATCCTAAGTCTCCAGAGCCTCGAGCTTACGGGAAAGGAGAGGGCAGAAATTGCAGCGATACGTCTGAGAGACTCCGAACATTGGACGTCACATCTCAAGGGTCACTCATCGATACTTACCAGCAGTACCGTCCCTACGATGACGGACTACTGCGTCCCAAGGGAACACACTGACACCCCCTTCAACATAATCTTCAACAGAGTCTTCAGTCAGCTTTCACTGCGTTCGGTCGTGTTTTCGCTATGTTTTATCAATGCTCGGAATGCGATTCGGACGTTACGGCCGCTCAGCTTCGTGGCTTTGATGCTGTACGCTGTTCGTCGTTGTGCCGCCGTGCGTTTCATCTGTCGTGCATTGATTTGCATGCAGATGCGGTGAAAATGTTGGTTAATCTGCCTAACCTTATGTGGCAGTGTGACAATTGTGTGATTGCGAATGACTCGCACTCGAAAATAGACGAACTCAACGACAAGGTTTTGAAGCTTGAGAGCCTTTATCGGGAGCTCAAGTCGGAGTTTATGGCTGCCCTCCCTGTCACTTTAAATAAGAAGGTAAAGACGGCTGTTGCAAGGAAGAAAGCCGACAATGTCATATCTGTGGCTGAGTTGAAGTCTCCGCGGCTAGTGGCCGCCACATCGACTGCGGTTATTGACTCTGGATCAGCTGCTTCAGATGGCTTTGTCACTGTGCGGAGAAAAGAGAGAAAGAACAGCACAAAGAAGACGAAGTGTTTGCTAGGCATTGCGCCGAGCTGTGAGCAGCTAAATGTATTGCAGAGCAGAAAATACCTGCATATTGGTCGATTTTCTACTGCAACGGAGCCAGAGGCGGTGGTGAGATTTATTGCCGATAAGCTCAAGGTGTCTGAGGCGGAAATTTTTTGTGCGAAATTGGTCAAGCGGGACGCTGATCTATCTGCATTGAAGTTTGTCAATTTCAAACTTGGTGTACCTAAGCCGCTGTTCCCTGACGTCTTTGAGGAGAAATTCTGGCCAGGGTCGGTAAGGGTTTCCCGTTTTGTGCATAGGCAGAGGCCGGAAGCAGATATTACGGCAGTTAATCTGTTGACAGCTGTGCCAGTACGGACGTCCACCACGACTACGGAAGACCCAGCTCCAGTTCCTTCCACTTCAAAAAACCCCCAGTGAGCGGCGCCCATGGTTTCTGGTTCCCCGCCTCTTTACGACACATTATACTTGCAATTTCACGTCTCTATACAGTCAGCAATGGCTCGCTGCATCACTTCTGGCATACGTCTGCGGAACAACAACACAATACCGCTTCTTCACCCAGCGCTTTGTGCGATATTCGCACGGCTGCAGCTCTTGCTTGCGCTCTATTTCAACGAAGTGCGCCTCTAAAATCGTCGTTACAACAACATACGACAACGCATGTCATCGTATGCTTTGCTTGCGCCGTTGCTGCACTCGACACTTGGGGAGAGTCAGTAGCCCGTCGTTCGCTCGTAAATGGAGAACTCTCTCCGTCCTCAGTACATAGTATGGATCTCCAACCCTCTGCCCTGCCTAATCGTCTGTTCGAGGAAGTTGTGCTGCGGTTACTTTTTTACGCACGAGCAGCGCCCCTCTCGCTGCTTGTGATTTGCCAAACCCTCCTCAGGATTGTGCTTCCGTGCCCACTAGCCGTTCAGCACTGCTCCCTTTTGCGATCATGCCTATGGAAGGGACCAAATCCATTCGCATCTTCTTTTAGAATGTAGCGGACATGCGCACTAAGGCTCAGGCTGTATATTTGGCAACTGCTGTGTGCGATTTCGACGTCATCATCTTGGTTGAAACCTGGCTCAACGATAACTTCTTCGACAGCGAGTATTTTGACCCCAACCTTTTCCAAGTGTTTCGTAAGGACAGAGATTGTGCCAAAACAAATCGCTGCAGAGGGGGTGGGGTCATTGTGGCCGTTAGACGCACGATACAGTGTGATCCCATTTGTCTCTTGGATGGAGACACTATGTACGATCAGATTGGTGTGTTGGTGGCCGGACAGTCGGAAGCTCTTGTGGTCAGCGCATCGTATATTCCGCCGAGTAGTAGCTACGAGGTCTACAATTCGCATATGCAATTGGCATGATTCGGATGTCCTTGACTCCATCCCTTCGGTGGTCAATTGGCAAACTCGTTATATTGGAGGGGGACATCTTGGAGGCTATTACTGACTTCGACAATTCTAGTAAACCCGACAGTGATGGTATTTCTGCTGAACACCGCTGAAAATTCTTTTCATAAATTCGTTGTTAGCGGGTCGGTTTATTGGTAAGTTGAAAGCTGCCACAGTCACTCCTGTTTTTAAGAAAAGCTCAAAGAATAGTATCTCTGATTATAGACCAATTGCCAAACTCAGCAATATCTCAAAGCTTTTTGAGCGTATCATTGCCAAAAAGATTACTTTTCTCATGAGGTCATACATTAGCCCAAATCAGCATGGTTTTATGCTGGGTAGATCAACAACCACGAATCTGATCGCATTCAGTAATTTCTGCAAACGTGCCTTTGTAAAATACTCTCAGGTCGATATTGTGTACACTGACTTTGCTAAGGCCTTTGACAAAGTCTCCCATTGTGCTCTAGTAGCCAAGCTACATCGGTTGGGTATACATTCGAGTTTGCTCAGTTGATTCATGTCATATCTGGAGCAGCGAGAGTATGTTGTATTGGTGAATGGAAAGCAGTCGGACCCATATTTGGCTACTTCCGGCCTTCCACAGGGCAGCGCTCTTGGTCCGCTGCTGTTCTCTATTTTTATCAATGACATATGTCTTAGCATTCGAGCCTCTGAGTATTTGCTTTACGCTGATGATCTCAAGATTTTTCGCTCTGTCAAATCATTAGGCGACAGTATCCTTCTTCAGCATGACCTGGATGAAGTTGCTCATTGGTGCACACGTAATTTGCTCCCACTTAACATTAGCAAATGTTATTTGGTTTCGTATGGCAAGTGTACATTTTAATTCCAGACCTCGTATTCTATAGATCGCCTTCCGCTCTTAAAGCAGACGGAGATACTCGATCTAGGCATCTTGTTTGATTCCAAATATTTGTTTGTGGAGCATCTGAACTACATTTTGCCGAAAACGTATGCTATGTTTGCCTCTGTTACGCACTCCACCCTTTGCAGTTTGCAGTCCCATTGTTATCCTATGAGTGCAGATGTCGCCTTGTGCATCTCTCCTCTTTCGAGGTCGTAGGACCATTGCGACTCAAATCTTTATTTATGACTTGGTAGTGGGGAATATTGATTGCCCGGACCTGCTTAATAGGATTGCCTTCAATACGCCTGCCAGAGCCTTAGGGACCACGCACTCTTTGCTATTGATCTCCACCGGAGCACATCAGCCGTTAGACGATTGCTGTCTGATTTTTTGCATGTTTCATTGTTTTTTTGTTGATTTATTTGTATTATTTAAGATAGATGTAAGTTAGTTTAGCCAGTTAAGGTTCAACCGTTGGCCAATAAATAAATAAATAATCATCCCTAGCAGAGACGAGTGGCTTGAGGGACCACCACGCAAAGACATGGCCATAAGCAACTTCACAGATGGCTCGAAGCTGGATAACAAAGTTGGAGGAGGGATTTACTCCGAACAGCTCGAAATCAGGCACTCGTTTAGGCTCCCAGATTACTGCAGTGTGTTCCAAGCGGATGTCATTGCGATCATGGAAGCACTGAAGCTCCTTCAAACAGCCACAACGGCTTCACTGGCAATAACAACTGTAAACATTTACAGCGACAGCCAAGCTGCGATCAAATCACTTCACGCGATTTCCTCGAACTCGGCCACAGTGGCAAATTGCCGAAAATCTCTTCACGAGATGGCCCAACAATTTGCCATCAGCCTTATTTGGGTCCCGGGTCACCGGGATATTGAAGGCAACTGCAAGGCAGACGAGCTGGCCAGATCTGGTACCACAATACCCCTTCTCCAAGATAAGGGGGATATCTGCATGCCAATGGCCACCTGTAGACAATGTGTGGCGGTCAGCACCACCATGTCGCATAGCCCGGCAAACATGGCCTACCATTCACAGGAAGCGCACACTAGAGCTATGTAAGCTCGGCAGAAAAAGGTGCAGCGTTGTCATCCGCTCTCTCACGGGGCACTGGCTGATAGTCTCCCACGCCAACAGGCTGGGAGCCCCATACAATGATTTCTGCCGAAGCTGTAGAGATGAGGAGGACGAGGAAACGGTGGAACACCTGTTCTGCTCCTGTCCAGCTCTCAGCAGGAGAAGGCTACTATACCTGGGCATGCTCTATGTCTCAGACATTTCAGAAATGTCCAAAATCTGTCCCAGAAAGATTGCAAACTTCATAAGAGCGTCAGGATGGGATAACTGCTGATATGTTCAGGTCTCATGAGATGGATAAGGGGAACACCTCCCGCGGTATTACAACGGGCCGAAACCGGCCCAAGTGTGACGGGCTCCTGTTTAGCTTGACAGCCGCCTTAATCTAACCTAACCTAACCATCAAATTTAAAAAAGGAACTTTATTTGTTGCTTAAATATGCTCCGTTTTAAAAATAAAATAAAAACTTAAAATATATCTTTAATACAAGTCCCAGCTTGAAAGATGCAGCCACAAAGCAGTTTAATATCAGGCGAATAAAAGGTTTAACAGGTATTTTAGTACTAAGTATGTAGTCCCTTAGCCTTTATTACGGCTCTTAACCTACTATTCATGGAAGAGACCAGCTTCCGAGTGCTTTCCGAGCTTATTTTGTTCCATTCCTCCAGCAGAGCTTTTTTCAGGTCCTTTTTGCTAGAAATCCTGTGATTCTAAGTGTTTTTCTCCAGCCACAAATTTTGAATAACATTGAAGTCTGGAGACTAGGCTGGTAGAATCATCAAGTGGGGCAGTTCCAGATAAGCCAGGACTGTATGTTTCGGGTCATTATCCTGGTAGAACCGGAAATCAAGTCGGATTCCTAGTTTCTCGGAGCTTTGGTGCAAATTTTCTTTGAGAATATTGAAGTACGTGAGCTTATCCATCGTAGAGTCAATAACGCCAAGTTTCCGACGCCGGCTTTGGCGTTTGGGATCCAGCTCAGTATTGGGCTTTCGCCACACAAAATTCCTTCCGTCGGACTCAAAAAGGTTGAATTTGGACTCGTCTGCAAAAATTACGGTGTTCCAGAACACTAAATCCTTGTCCAAGTTGGTTCTTGCGAACGCCAACCTTGTCCCTTTGTTCTTCAGGCTTATGAAGGCCTTCTTTCGGAGTACTTGGCCATTGAAGTCATTCTTGCGCAGAACCCGCCGCACTGTTTTCACACTGCAGTCCTTCCCCATTTCGTCCTTCACCTTTTCCTTAATTTTTCTGATGATTCGTCGCTCCTCATGCTCAGTGAAAATCATGTTCGATGCCGTTCTGCCCATGTCTCCTATCCGATTTTCGCCGGTGAAGCACTCGATGATGTGCTGCACAGTTGATGAGCTCAGATTAACCATTTGAGCTATTTTGCGATGCGAAAATCCGTTTTTGAAGTGATCCAAGACGAGTTTCCGTTGCTCCATCGTTGTCCTTTTACCCATTGTTGTTTTTGGCTTGTCACACTCTAGATCCAGATTAAGACTAAGATTAAGATTAAGACTAAGACAATAGAAAGGATTAGCCTATTTATACCAAAAATAAACAACATTCTGCAAAAAACCCGGGTTTTATGACACGCAGGTGTCCAAAATAGGACTGCACCAAATAAGCTGGTACCTCTTATTGGGCTACTGTTTTGCATAATACTATCTTACAGGTGGGGAAAACCCAGCATTTAAGGGTCAAATATTGGTTTTGGTACCTAATGTATATACCTATCATCGGTCATTGAAATCGGTCATTGGCAGCCAATTTAACTTTTTATTTGACACCGCATCATCGGGCGTGTGACTGACTGTATATATATATATACATATATATATATATATATATATATATGGCTATATATATATATGGCTAGCTAGTAAGTATGGCTAGTATATATATATATATATTATATTATTATATTTTTTGTAAGGTCAATCATTGCGTTTACTTTTTTTAGGAGGTCAAGGCCTATAATACCGTCGAAGTCTTTCAATGTATTTATGATACAAAAATAAAATTTGACTTGGAAGAGATTGAGACTTTTTTCAACAGTTGTGCTCCCATGAATGGATTTGACCTGGAGCGTATTTTCTACTGGTACAATATGTTTAAGCTCGGAGAGGGGCTTAATATAGTTCTTAGAAGTCTCTGTGTCTATGAGCAACCTGATTGTGCGCCCTGCCACTATTTGTGTGATTAATAGTAACAAGTACGATCCCTAAAAAATTGCAACTTTTTTCATCGAAAAGTGTATCGTCGGTGGCTGTAACCTCTTCTTGGACAATTGCCTCATAGTCCTGGTCACCTATTGTTTCTTGTGAAGTATAATACATCTTTGGGCGATCCTAGCACTACCGCTAAACGTTTTTGACCAATCATTTTGTTGATATTGGTTCGGTTGTCTAAAGCGGGAGGACGAGTCGACCTCCATGGATTCTGGTGTAAAGATCCCTTGGCTGCTAGCCGTTTGAGTGTGGAAACGGTCTTATTACTGAAAGAGCATGAGGCGAAAGTCTTATCTTGGCTACCTCCCTGAGTTTTAGTATAATAGAATTTTTTTTGTGGCCGTCTCAATTATATCTTTTGTTTTAGTTGTTATGTTGAGAACTATTGCGCCAGTTCTGATCTCTTAAGCTGGCTGGTTTGAATGTTGTCCTCAGTTTGTCTGACGAAACTGGCAGCAAAAAGACCACGTTCATTACTAGCTTTTGCCTCTTGAGCTAGAGCTAGTTCTGTTGGTTAATCGTTAGGTTTTGCCGAGAAAACTGCTGTTTTCAAGGACTTTTTAAATCCGGAAATAAATATATGGCGTCCCTTACCGTTTTTATACCCGGTACTCGAAGAGTATAGGGGTATATTAGATTTGTGGGGATAACGGTTGTGTGTAACGCCCAGAAGGAAGCGTTTCCGACCCCATAAAGTATATATATTCTTGATCAGCATCAATAGCCGAGTCGATATAGCCATGTCTGTCTGTCCGTCCGTCTGTCCGTCCGTCTTCATTTGTGCCTATATCTCAGAGACCATTCAAGCTAGAGCAACCAAATTTTGTATTCAGTCTCCTGTGTTATCACACTACTCAAAATGTATTTCAAAATTTCGCCCCGCCCCTTTCCGCCCCCACAAAGGACGAAAGTCTGTGGCACACACAATTTTGAAGATAGAAGAAAACTAAATACGCAGAATCATAGAGAATGACCATTTCTATCAGAGTGTTGAATCTGGATCAGATCGGATCATTATTATAGCTACAATGAAGAAAACCATTTCGAAAGTCATCATTCCCTCTCGCTCTCTCTCACACGCGACCCCATCCGCTTTGCCCATTCGTATTTTTTGACGCCTAGTTCACAGAGACTATACAAGCTAGAGCAACCAAACTTTCTATCCAAGCTCCTGTGATACCAAACCTGCACAAGTGTATTTCAAAATTTTGCCACGCCCCTTTCCGCCCCCACAAAAGACGAAAATCTGTGGAATCCACAATTTTTAAGATAAATGAAAACCAAAAACGTAGAATCATGGGAAATTACCATATCTACAAGATTGCCGAATATGGATCAGGTGGGATCAATATTATGGCCAGAAGAAACAAATTAAATTTCAGTGACTACGCAACGCCTGCCAAGCGCTGACTCATGCCCCCTCCCTCTCTCTCTGTCCTAAACACTTGTACGTCTCAAATACATATGTAGTTATACATGTCATGTAGAAATTTAGAAGCAGATTTAAAAATCATATGCAAACAAAACCGGAAACATGTATAATATTCCAAAAATTTACTTCATTTCTTGAAATATTATTTTTTGCCCATTTTTTTTTTGCGAACATATTAGAAATTGCATAAATCGCAAGCTCATATATGTATGTATGTACATATGTATGTATATACTGACTGAGTACCGGGTATAAGGTAGAGCCGCGGCCTTTGCCTTTGGCCTTTGCTTTGGCCTTTGCCGCGGCTCACAGCGTTCCCCCTCGTTTTTAGTAAGAAGCATGAGTTTTCTTTGATTTTCATCATAGTATTTCAGTAGAGAAAGTTCTCCCTGTCTCAAAATACCCAACTCCTGGGTTATTCTTGTACCAGGTAGGTCTTGTCGAGCCATGATTGCCTTGAAACTTAAACGGTGTTGTACGAGGTAAGCATAGCATCAGCGAAACCCTTAATCTAGTTTCGAATAATGCGAACAGCCAAAATGCCTGCTGTTACCTCCGTATGGTTCAAACACTAAGTATGCGGAATAGGCGGTATGGCGCCAGGAAACATAATTCTCTTGGCTACTGTTGAATTCGGATATGGATTTATTGACATTTCCCCCTAAAGAGAGTTTATTTTTTTTTTATTTTTTGTTTTTTAAAAGAAACAACTGTGTACAATTCCTAGTGTTTCTCTTTAGGTCGTTGATGTGCAATGACTGCACCATCAAGTGGCCCAAGCGATACCAGCCGATGGCTGTTACGCGCGGATCCCAGGTAAGAAAGCAGCCCACCTCCCGCCCAACCGACCGAGGGGCGCTGCCGCTTAACGCGCGACTCGTTAACCGAACCGATCGCGGATATGTATGAAAGATAGGTGTTAGACTAGTGTTCGAGGAAAAGTAGAACTAATCTAACTAAAGAAACGAAGTAATTACTAATTACGGGAAAGATATAAGAGTATCAGTAATTTAAGACTAGGAAGGGAGTTAGTGGTAGATATAATATGATAGAGGGAATTATAATCCGAGCATAGGACCCTAAATGGTTCATGTAAGGAGTAATTCGATCTACAAAGTGGAAGAAACAAGGGTGTATAATTTCTAGTGCTTCTAATAGGAATCGTGAAGTTTATGCGGCTCAACAGGTCAGGGCTATCTACGTCACCCTTGATCAAGTTGTGCACAAAAATCACACCAAGCATTTTCCTACGATTAGCTAAGGTTGGAAGGTTTATTAAAAGCAATCTATTAGAGTAGGACGGCAGTCTCACACTTGCATCCCAGTTGAGGCCGCGAAGTGCAAAAAAAAGTTTTTCTGAACTGATTCTATACGGTCACGATGTACGTTGTACTGAGGGCACCGTACACAAGAGCCGTATTCTAAAATCGGACGAACCAGAGAGGTGTACCACCTCTTTATAAACCCAAGCACGCCCATGGCCTTATTCACCATGGTAGAAATGTGTTCTGAAAACTTTAACTTGGGATCTAATAGAACACCAAGATCATCAACCCGGGTAATTCTCTCAAGAGAACCACCACAAAGGGTGTAAGGAACCAGAAAGGCGCTGGAGCGATGAAAAGTCATTACTTTACATTTTGAAGCGTTAAGGTTTAATAAATTTGCACAACACCAAGACAGAAATCTATCGAGATCGGATTGCAACCTGGATTGAAAAGAAATGTCCATATACTGGACACAGAGCTTAACATCATCCGCATACATTAGTACTCGAGAGTATGTTAATACAGAGACAGGTCATTTAGGAAGAGAGTAAAGAGTAAGGGACCTAGATGGCTGCCCTGTGGTATGCCCGAAGTAACCATAATTGGTGAAGACAGGGCGTTATTGAAAAGCGGTATTTGAGACATGGAACAAAGGTAGCTAGAGATCCATCTCAGGAGATTGGGCGGGAACTTTAAAAGGTCAAGTTTTTGTGCTAGCAGACAATGGTGTACAGAATCGAACGCTTAACTGAAATCGGTGTAAACAATATCCGTTTGTAGATTACCTTGAATTATAAAGGAGGTAAACTCCAATAAATTTGTAGTGGGTGATCTCCGCCTTATAAATGCATGTTGAGCTGGAGATATAAGTGATCTGCATAGGTGCTGCAGGTGCGGAGCTAAAATTTTTTCAAACACTTTAGGAATAGCGGATAACTTAGATATACCTCTATAGTTCATTGCGTCAGACTTGCTACCTTTCTTATGGAGAGGAATTATAACGGACTCCATCCATATCGGGGGAAAGCATGAAGAATTTATGGACAGCTTGAAAAGTTTAAGCAACGGCCCACACAAAAACTCGGCACAGTACCTAAGAACATAGCCGGGAACTCCGTCCGGACCCGGTGAAAATACCGGCTTAACTATTCATAGATCATTAAGCAACGATCATTAAGCAACCTTTCATTTACGAAAGGAATGAAAATGCCGTTCGACTGTTTAGGGTCCTTAGAAAAACATATCCTGCATCGAGATAGGTGGTTCCTATAGCATTGAGCGTTAAGCTGGGTATCCAGCACCGCGGAAACTAAAAATTATTGCCAAACTTCATATAAAAAAACTGGGCCAGGAATTTTTCGTTTGTGTTTTCCTGGCCTCAGTATCCAGCAACGTAAACGAAATCCACGAAATCTTATCGATAGTGTGTATCGACACGATTGTGGACTGAAAGAACAGCTGACATGCCCTCCAGGAAAATATATTTGCCTATTATTACTGAAGTAAAAGTGAGAGGTGGAGGCAAAATCTGTGCGCAAAACCAAAAAGAGATATCCAAATTTTTAAAGTGAGGAGAAGATTGCTTTAATAAAAGCAGTTGAGGCAAGACCATGTCTTTGGTGGATTACGGAAAATTAGCATTTTGATAATTTTGATATTTTGGCGCCTCCGACTGTGCTGTACTTCTTATTACAACAATATGTGCCGCTACCAACACAATCACTTCATCGTCAGAATTACTTTTCTTCCTTTTTTTAATTTAAGTTTAATTTTCAAAATTGGCGCTGTTTACAAAACACAGCTGATTCACGAGAGTGGCAAATCACTTTTTAGGTTCTTGGTCACACTACATTAGTTGAGTTCCACACAACCGAAATAAAGAGCAGATTCCCGTTAGTAATTTTTCGCGGTGCTGGATACAGGCCTTTAACGAGAAAGCTAAGAAGAGCCAACTTCTTGAAATTTTTTACAGTCTAGATTTTAGGTTTTTAAGACTGAGCCAAGGGACTTTCCCCGATCTAAAAGGAACCAAGAGTCAAAAAGTCAGTCTAGTGCATCATAGAAAATGTTTGTGCCTATCGTAACAGCAGTGCACAAATGCAAAGCGGACTAATCAAAATCCCTAATAAGGCTATTAAGCTTCGCAAACTCGGCCTTTTCAAAGCAGCGGACACATTGAGATGGTCTACCCGACCGATCCAATACAGTTGGTTTTATGTCGAGCGACACTTCGAAAGTAGGATGGTAGGCATCTTCAGGTATAGTGAGCGGAGTGACTCGACTGCCAAAACTTCAGAACTAAGAATTTCCGGCTTTAGCCTGGTCTTGGTAAAGACAATATCGTGAAAAAAATGCTGAGCTTACTGCTTAAGAGAAGTTGTTAGTTTTTTGGACGGGTGGAGGTAGAGCGGGACGAAGAAGATAGCGCACTGGTCTGATTAGTTGTAGGAGCTATTGGGGGCGTATTCTTCTTCTTAACCTTGAACTCTTTCCCCACCAAATTCTGCGGACATAATTTGGCCGAACAAATGGTGTTAAAATGAGTTGGGGAGACAATTATTTTGAATGAAGCTATCTCCCTGACATAAGAGAAGTTTAACTTCTCCACCTTTATATCAACGGCTTTTTATTTTTTTTTGTATACAAGCAGTCGCATCCTTAGTTGTGAAGTCAGTACTAAAAAATGTTTCGGTGCTATTTATAGCTGCATTTATCAGCATTTCAGCAACCACTTATAAGAAACTTAAAAAATAGGAGCAATACCTCTAGAAAAAATATACCAGATTTTAAAAAAGTTTTTGACTAAACTAAACCTAAAAAAAAAACCATAATTCAATTAAAAAATTTTTAATTTCCAAATAAAATTTTTTTGAGTAGTTTTATTTTTTTTTCTCACTTGTGTTTTTTCTTCGTATTTCTCCGACACACCTCGTTGAATTGATGATTTATTGCACTAATTAATTGTCCTTCGGGTTCGAGCCCACGCAGCACTTTTTCTTTTCGAGGCAATTAAACATTAGTGGGTGCGTTTTTAAGAAATAAACTTATTTAACTTTATTTGAAACTCTGTTTACAAAATGAAAGAAAGCCAGGTGTTCGATTATAATTATTGTTAGAGGTAGATATCGAATAGATCACCTGTATTCAAATGTTTTATTAATAAGGCACTTATTTGGTTTTACTAAATTCGTGAACTAATGCTTTATTTGGTTGATGGTGATCGGAGCTGCACTAAACTTCTTCATCAAAGCGGCCCCGCTGCAGCAGCCGAAAGCTCTGATCACAAGAAAGAGCGCAAAAAGATAAAAATCAGAGCGCGAGCTTTAGCGGGGAGAGCACTTATGGAGGCAGATAAAATAATAGGCAAAAGCAAACACACAATTGTGCTCGATGACATTTACTTTAATTTAGACAATATTATTCGTCTTTCTGCTTCGAACAATTACATTTACCCGAAAGCCGGGTGTGGGCCAAGATTGTTTTTACAATTTAGGCGGGTGTGAAAAAAGTTGGATTTTTAATTCGGGTGTGAGAAAATATTGTTTATCAATGATGTGGGAGCTAAAGATTGAGATCCAAAGATCGAGATTGACTGTAGGGAAGCCAAAGATTGCTTAAAACTCGTATAAGAGAGCAATGGAATTGGTTACGTTAGCTCCACTCATTCGTAAATGTATTGTTTACATATGTTTATTGTTGTTTAAAGTTTAACAATGTACAAATAAACTGTAAGGGTAAAATTACATGTCATCTAATTAATCGAAGGGAGCCGATATGGTCCCACCAACAGCCAAATTTAGGTTAGCCGATAGCCCAACAATTCCCAATTAAAGCTATTTGAACTAAGTTATTCATTAAGATAATTTTGACACTATTAGAACTAGTATCAAAGGAAAACACATGGAAAATAGTTTCGGCAAAGTCTAAGAAAAGATTCATAATCAGAGTAGTTAGAAACACAGAGTTGAAGATGAAGAGGAAAGTAATTCCTGACCGGGCGGGAAGGGACAGCAATATTAATAAGGCTGATGAGGGCAGTCGATTCGACCTCATCAGAGGCTTGTGGAGGAAGAGAACTTCATGGCAGATTCTACGGGATTTGAGAGAGTGGAGGTTAATTAGGCGCAACCTACTATCATAAGAAGGGAGATGGATCGAAGGGTCCCAATTGAGTTCACGGAAAGCAAAGATGAGGAATTGTTTTTGTACTGATTCGAGCCTCCTTCCTTACCTCTAAAGATCACTTATAGGTGATAATTATCAGAATGTACGTGGCCTGTGCAGCAAGCTCACCAAATTACACGATGATAGTGCAACTTTTGATTCCGATATTATCGCCTTCTCTGCAAACATTCCTCAATCTCGGACTCCGAGATTTTTGTAGATAATTTTAAAATATATAGATCTGATCGACCATCTCGAGGTGGCGGCGTCCTAATTGCTGTTCGTTCCGACTTAACTTCCCAACTCTTTTCCATCGATGAGCTCAACACTATTGAAATAATTGTAGTTAAAATTCGTCTGTGTTTTCTCTTAATTTATTCATATCATGCTCTTACATCCCACCGTCCTCTGAATTTACAACTTATATGCTTCACGCTACCCATCTTCAGTCCGTTTTGTCTCAGCTTAGTGATTATGATCATCTTATTGTCCTTGGTGACTTTAATCTCCCAAATATCACTTGGTCTCCATCCAATGACTCAAACTTAATGTTCCCATCTATGCAGCATGACTTCGTTGATTTTCTGTCCGATACATCGTTAGGCCAGGTAAATGGCATACGTAATAGCATGTGTAGGACCCTTGATCTCGTCTTCACTACCGATGCTTCGAGCACTTTGGTATGTCGAGGATCACCTCTATCATTCCCTGAAGACCCATACCATCCCACACTTTCAATTGATTTCATGCCCTATAAAGTTTGTTAAGCCTTCGAATATTTATTGCTTCAAGAAGGCTGATTTCCTCTCCTTGAATACTGCCCTATCTCAGATGGATTGGTCATTCCTTGACGATTTCCAGGAAATCGAGTCTGCCACGAATGCATTCTATAGCTCTATTTTTTCCATCTTTCCCATGCATGTTCCTTTAGTTACCCCCTCCAGAAATATTTCTGGTCCTATCTGGTTCACCCCTAGATTAATAAATCTGAAGAATTTAAAATCCCGTATGTACAAAAAGTTTAAAAAATCCGGTTTGCAATCAGACTTCTCGAAGTACTCAATTGCAAAATCGAAATTTTTATACCCGGTACTCGAAGAGTATAGGGTATATTAGATTTGTGGTGATAACGGATGTGTGTAACGCCCAGAAGGAAGCGTTTCCGACCCCATAAAGTGTATATATTCTTGATCAGCATCAATAGCCGAGTCGATATAGCCATGTCTGTCTGTCCGTCCGTCCATCCGTCTGTCCGTCCGTCCGTCTGTCCGTCCGTCTGTCCGTCTTCATTAGCGCCTATATCTCAGAGACTATTAAAGCTAGAGCAACCAAGTCTTGCATTCACTTTCCTGTGTTATCACACTACTCCAAATGTATTTCAAAATTTCGCCTCGCCCCTTCCGCCCGCACAAAGGACGAAAGTCTGTGGCGTACACAATTTTGAAGATACGATAAAACTAAAAACGCAGAATCATAGAGAATGACCATTTCTATCAGAGTGTTGAATCTGGATCAGATCGGATTATTAATATAGCCACAATGAAGAAAACCATTTCGAAAGTCATCGTTCCCTCTCGATATCTCTCACACGCGACCCTGTCTGATTTGCCTATTCGTCCAAATGAACGCCTAGATCTCGGAGACTATAAGAGTCAGAGCAACCAAACTTTCTATCCAAGCTCCTGTGGTATCACGTCAATACAAGTGTATTACAAAATTTTGCCACGCCTCCTTCCACCCCCACAAATAACGAAAATCTGTGGAATCCACAATCTTTAAGATGCAAGAAAACCAAAAACGCATAGGGATGAAAAATAACCGTATCTACTAGATTGCCGAATCTGGATCAGGTGGGATCATTGTTATGGACAGAAGGAACAAATTAAATTTCAATGGCTACGCAACGCCTGCCAAGCGCTTTTCATTCCCTCTCTCTCTCGCAAAAACTTGTACCTCTCGAATATGTAGTTATACATGTCATGTAGAAATGTAGAAGCAGATGTAAAAAGCATTTGTTAAGCTCATATATGTATGTACAGTGGCTCAAAGCTGAAACTATGCAGTGTCAAATAAAATGTTTAAGGTGGTACAGATTTTAAACTAGAGGAAAAACAAAAAATGTTTAAACGCCAGTTTGTTGTATGTTTTATCACAGTTAAAAAAGGAACTTTATTTGCTGATTAAATATTGCTCAGTTTTAAAAATAAAATAAAAACTTAAAATATACCTTAAATACAGGTCAAAGCTGAAACTATGCAGCCACAAAAAAAATTTAATATTAGTCGAATTAAAGGTTAAACAGGTATTTTAATACTTAGTATGCAATCCCTTAACCTTTATTACGGCTTTTAACCTACAATTAATGGAAGAGACCAGCTTCCGAGTGCTTTCCGAGCTTATTTTGCTCTATTCCTCCAGCAGGGCTTTTCTAAGGTCGTTTTTGCTAGAAATCCTGTGTTTCTGGATGTTTTTCTCCAGCGCAGCCCACAAATTTTGAATAACATTTAAGTTTGGAGACTGGGCTGGGGGAATCATCAAGTGGGGACAGTTCCAGATAAGCCAGGACTGTCCTATTCCGGACGAATGTTTCGGGTTATTATCTTGGTAGAACCGGAAATCAAGTCGGATTCCTAGTTTCTCGGAGCTTTGGTGCAAGTTATCTGCCCCAAAACTTACCCAACAGGTAAAGGACAAAATGGGGAAGGACTGCAGTGTGGAAACTGTGCGCCGGGTTCTGCGCAACCATGACTTCAATGGCCGAGTACTCCGAAAGAAGCCCTTCATACGACTGAAGAACAAAGGGACAAGGTTGGCGATCGCAAAAACCAACTTTGACAAGGATTTGGTGTTCTGGAATACCGTATTTTGTGCACACGAGACCAAATTCAACCCCTTTGGGTCCGACGGAAGGAACTTTGTGTGGCGAAAGCCCATTACTGAGCTGGATCCAAACATGTAAAAGCGACAGTCAAGCTCGGCGGAGGAAGTGTCATGGTATGGGCATGCATGTCGGCAGCCGGCTTCGGAAACTTGGTGTTTATCGAGTCTACGATGGATAAGCACATGTACCTCAATATTCTAAAAGAAAACTTGCACCAAAGCTCCGAGAAACTAGGAATCCGACTTGATTTCCGGTTCTACCAAGATAATAACCGGAAACATTCGTCCGGAATAGGACAGTCCTGGCTTATCTGGAACTGTCCCCACTTGATGATTCCCCCAGCCCAGTCTCCAAACTTAAATGTTATTCAAAATTTGTGGGCTGCGCTGGAGAAAAACATCCAGAAACACAGGATTTCTAGCAAAAACGACCTTAGAAAAGCCCTGCTGGAGGAATAGAGCAAAATAAGCTCGGAAAGCACTCGGAAGCTGGTCTCTTCCATTAATTGTAGGTTAAAAGCCGTAATAAAGGTTAAGGGATTGCATACTAAGTATTAAAATACCTGTTTAACCTTTAATTCGACTAATATTAAATTTTTTTGTGGCTGCATAGTTTCAGCTTTGACCTGTATTTAAGGTATATTTTAAGTTTTTATTTTATTTTTAAAACTGAGCAATATTTAATCAGCAAATAAAGTTCCTTTTTTAACTGTGATAAAACATACAACAAACTGGCGTTTAAACATTTTTTGTTTTTCCTCTAGTTTAAAATCTGTACCAACTTAAACATTTTATTTGACACTGCATAGTTTCAGCTTTGAGCCACTGTATATACTGACTGAGTACCGGGTATAAAGTAGGGCCGCGGCCTTTGCCGCGGCTCACAACGTTCCCCCTCGTTCTTATTTAATACATTGTGCTACAATAGATACTTGGCCAAATGCAAGCTTAACTTTAAACGCGACCCTAACAATTCTTCAGGTTTGTTAATTCTAAACGTAAATCTTCCCAATTTCCTTCTTCTCTACACTTAAATGGTAGCTATGATAATAGGGATTGTGATATTGCTGATCTGTTCGCTTCCTTTTTCCAATGTTGCTACTCTGTCCCTTCTATTAACTTTCCCTCTATCCTAGCCTCATCGAACGACTTTAGTAGTAGTTACTCTTATCCTATCCCTTTAAATATTTCTAACTCTATCCTTCCCCCTTTCATCGACTATGATGGTCTCTTAACAAATTTCAAATCGTGCAAGTTTTCGTTCTCCACTGGGCCAGACTCGGTTCCGAGTGCTGTTCTAAAACTTTGTGCAGAATCTCTTTGTGTGCCTCTCCTTAAACTTTTCAACTTGTCTCTCAAGACTGGTGACTTTCCCACCAGTCTGGAAAGAATCCTATATAGTTCCCTTTCATAAAAAGGGATCTAAATCTGATGTCTCTTACTACCGCTGTATTTCCAATTTATCTGCCATTCCTAAACTCTTCGAAAAAATCATCACTTCTCAGCTGCAACATTTTTGTAGTTCTGTATTCTCTGAATCACAGCATGGATTCATTAAACGTCGCTCAGTTTCTACTAATTTCCTTGAATTTTCCACCTTCGTAACTATCGGGATTTGCTAAACAGTGTCAAACTGATGTCGTTTATACTGACTTTAGTAAAGCCTTCGACTCCGTCAATCATAATCTACTTATTCATAAACTGTCTCTTCTAGGGTTTCCGACTAAGCTTCTATATTGGACTAATTCCTACCTTTGTAACCGTTCTCAACGTGTCTGCTTTAACTCCTCTCTCTCTAAACCTGTTATTGTCTCATCGGGGGTTCCTCAAGGTAGTCATCTGGATCCCTTGCTATTTAACCTATTTATTAACGATCTTCCTCAAATGTTATCTCATTCCCGTGTCCTAATGTATGCTGATGATGTTAAGCTATGTTTTTCCTACAGTGACCCCTTGTCCCCACTATCTTTGCAATCAGATCTTGATGCACTTAACAACTGGTGCTTAATCAACTATGTTTCAACTCTCATATCTCTACTATCTCTAACAAAGCCAAAGGAGTCCTTGGATTTGTCAAAAGATGGTCTAAGGAATTCACAGACCCGTATACTACAAAACTTCTATGAATCTTTCCGTAGCCTTTGCCGTAACTATAACCAATTTTTCCATCTGTTTTCCTTTGATACTAGTTCTAATATGGTCAAAATTATATTAATCAATAACCTAATTTAATTTAAATAGCCTTATTGGGAATTGTTCGGCTACCGGCTTTTCTCTAACCTAAATTTGGCTGATGGTGGATCTATCGGCTCCTGAGCCGATACACTACTCGACAAAATTCAACTCTTTTTTTCCGGGCAAAAATGATCTTTTCTGATAGATTTGGAGATTTAAATTTTTTTAAAGAACTATGGTTTTTTTTTAATAATGTAGTTTTTTTTTTAGAATTTTTAAAAATTTGGTATTTTTTTTCATAGGTAGGCTTCTATTTTTCACATTCAAGTTCTACAACTGGTTGAACTTTCAGTTAAATAAAGCTGACAAATGCAGCTATAAATCTGACCCAGACACTTTGTAGCTGCAACTTAACGTCTGGAAGATATTAAGCTTCCAAATTGAAATTTCATAATTTTTTTCGGTATTTTTTCCCGAAATTTTGACTTTGAAAGCTCAGGAAAAGTCGAAAATTAATATTTGAGTGCCTTGATTTTTGGTTTTAGATAGACACATTAATAAGGCGTCGTTTAAGGTATCGCTTATAAAAATATAAAGATAAACGGAAAAGTTTTAGGAGAGGCACACAAAGAGATTCTGCACAAAGCACTCGGAATCGAGTCTGGCCCAGTGGAAACGAAAACTTGCACAATTTTAAATTGGTTAAGAGACCATCATAAGCGATGAAGGGGGGATATATACAACTAGAATTATTTAAAGGAATAAGATATAAGTACATACAACCAAAGTCGCTTTATGAGGCTAGGATAGAGGGATGGTTAATAGATTGGACAGTGTAGCAAAGTTGGAAAAAAGAAGCGAACAGGTCAGCAATATCACAATCGTTATCAGCATAACTACCATTTAAGCGTAAAGATGAAGGAAATTAAAAACGTAAATCCTACGTTATCCAGATATATTTTGAGGTTCTGATAGAACCCTAATTTCTTCTGATAGTTGCAAAACATTGTTTTTAATTATATCTTGTGTGGGTTTCATGAATGCTTTAGAAAGGATTAATATAGTTAATTTGTAACCGAAATAAAACACAGGTACTGATAAGAAAATTATTAATAAAGTGGTAGTTAATGGTATTCCAGTGTTCCCGAATTTTATGAATGAATTTAAAATATAAGCATTGTCAAAGGAAAGTATTTTATCATCTGATAGTACATATTCAATCAATCAAAATTACTATACATGTCTATGTTGTGATACGTATTCCAAAATTTCATTCATTCTCATTAAATAAATAATTAAAATTTTTATTCAAATTTAATTGAGTCTACGTTATTGGTACCTAAATTTAACATGGAACCATCTTGTATGAAATATATTTCTTTGTTTTTTTTTCTTTTATGTTCGTGCAGTTGGCTTTAAGGCCATTAAGTAGCTTACGATTTATTTTAGCCAAACAAAAATTGAAAAAAATTAAGTCGAACCTTTTCGGATATTTTTATATGTGTCGGAGATCGAGAAATAATAATATTATTATTATTATGTTAGTAAAAAAGTAAGCAATGTTCAATAAAGGTTATTCGAACGCTACTAGCTATTGATATGTTTTGTCTAGTGTGACCCAAGGTTGCTGAGAGCATAGTCTGAGAGCGAGAGAGCGTCTCAGATGAGCATGGCCCAAGCAAAGACAATATAAACACTAGTATGTGCCGCTCCATACAACATTTTCAGCTCGATTTTTGGCGGTGAGGGGCAGGCGAAAATCCTCTAGCTGAACCCTTCACGGGGGTGCCGGCTGGGCAATGCAAGGACAAGGGTAATGCACTGTCGCTTGCTCCGTCCGAGACAATGCAGTGTCTAGCTAAGGCAATGGCCCAGCGTCTTCTCGATCTCGAGTCGGGAGAGCGGGGTCAGGGCCATGGCTGGAGGTTCCTGGCAGGTAGGCCTAAAACGCTAGGGGGTGGTTCCCCCGAAAAACATTAACCGTATGGACCTTCGGGAGAAGTATGGAGCAGAAGGAGGATCAAACACGGGTTGGGATGTCAACCCAAACGTCGGTGGGAAGCGTGGCTGCTACCACCGGCGGCCACGGGGAGGAGCAATCCTCTCTGCGTGTTGCCAGTGGCCACACCTCTGACGTGACGAGAGCAGGTCACGTCAGTTGTAATACTACTGTCACAACTCCCCGCTGTAGGATGAGCCGCGCAGGTTCCGTTGTCTAGGCAGACTCGGACCTGGAGAGCGTGCTATCCATCAGCAAAGCAGAAAAGGACAGCCTTCTCCGCTCGCCTGAAACAGGTACCAGCTGAAGTTTAAATCTTAATACAAGGCGGCCCTGAAGATAGTACGCAGGCTGCAAGGAAAGGCGGATATCTCCCAGGAGGAGAAATCCAAGCTAGCTTGGGCCGAGCTGAAGGAAGAGAAGGGCCGTAAGTACTACGCGCAGGTGCCGCAGATGAACCCATCGACGAGTCAGCATGCCAACAAGGTGGAAGAGTTGCTTGCTACCAAAGCGCAGCGCTCGACCGACAGTGCCGTCACTCCGGCGAGCAAGCGGCAACGCGGGCATAAGAGAGCGCAACCTCCACCCAAACCGGCAAAGCAGGGGTCAAGCGGGAGGATCAGTGATGTGTCCAAGAGACACCTGATCGTAGCTCTCATCGATAGACGTGATGAGAATGGGAGGATGACAGCGGCGCAGTGGAAATTGGTCCATGCGCGGCTGGTAGACTCCCTTTTTACACGGATGGAAGAGAACCCAACAACTCCCATGCCCACTTTCGATGGTGCTGGGTGGCTGAATGGGATCGAAATTCTAAAGTGTAATGATGACCCGACGCTGAAGTGGCTGACGCAAACGGTCTGCCAACTGAAAGAGATGTGGGAGGGGGCCAAGCTGGAGGTTGTGGACAGGGAGCTAATCCCGTTCATACCTAAGGCGAAGGTACTCTTCCCCATCGCCATCCAAGGGGACCTTCAGCGACAGAACCCCGAGGTACCGACTGCTGACTGGAAGGTATTGCATTGTAGCCCAGTACCCATCGAGGGGCCAGCATGTGATCCTCCAGATCAATAAAGCAGCGGAAGACATACTATACCCTAGATACGGAAAAATGGCGTGGGGCATGGGGAGTGTGTACCTGCGTCTCAAAAGCGCAAGGCCGGTGATAAGGATGCACACACCCTGCAGGCAGGCGAGGTGGAGAAAGACCTCGGTCTGGACACCATAGTAGAGGCCGCCCAGGGTCTGGTGCTTGACGACAAAAACGAAGAAGAGGACGGTGACCTGACCGTAGTAGTCAACCCGTCGAGTGCAAGGGAGCCAGCCGCTCATGACACTGACTGTGCTGCAGCTCAACTTGCATAAGAGCAAGATACCGTCAGCGGAGCTCCACATAGCAATGGAGCAAGGGCCCGCTGACATAGCTTTGGTCCAGGGGCCCTGGATTGCGTCAGGCTATTCGGTGGCCGGACTAAAGTTCTCCAACTACAGCTCATTCTACCCACCACCGGTAAGCAGGAATAGAACTGTCGTACTAGTACGAAAGGAATCCACGCTTACCTTATTTCTCATTACAGCACAGACGACCTGACAGTAGTTATGCTGGAAAATGAGAGAAGCCCTTTGTAGCCTCCTGCTACATGGCACACGACAGGCCTGCACCACCCGAAGAACTAAGGAGTCTGGTGAAAGAAGCCGACTCCAAAAACTACCAACTGATCGTTGGTATGGACGCTAATGCCCACCACAGTGTGTGGGAAGCCGCGACTTCAACGACCGAGGTGAGTCACTCTTAGACTTTATATTATCAACTAACATAGATGTAGCAAACGTGGGAGAGGAAAACACCTACAAGAGTCCTACCTCGACAAACGTGCTGGATCTAACTCGTAACGTGAACAAGAAAGAAGTCCAAACCACTCTGGTGGAATCGGGACCTCTCTCTACAATGAAATAACCTCAAGGAATTTTTCAAGCTCACTCACTCATGGAGGAACTTCTGCTCCAACATTGAGAAAGTGCTTGAAACGGCTAGACTGAGGAAGCTGCTGTCAAAGCAACCCACAGTACAAAGTCAGCTCAAATTAGACAACGGACAGTGGTCGGAGGGTAGCAAAGAAGCCTGACGTCACCGATGCCGAAGACATACCGAAGGAGAGCCCAACGTAGTCGAGCGGGTGAAAAAGGCCACCACTGCACTTTATGCATCCAAGAAGATGCTTAGTAGTACATAGGGGACTGTCACCCGCTCTGATGCATTGGATCTTCATCTCGGGAGTGCGACCAACTCTGCTGTATGGACTCCTAGTGTGGTGGCAAGCTACTGAAAAGAAGACGTACCACAAGTTCATGGAACGAACCCAGCGACAGGGTCTGCTCTGTATCACAGGAACGCTGTGGTCAACACCAACTAAAGCACTCGAAACCATACCCTCGACACCCTCGACATCAACGCTAGGCTGACTACAGGTAAGGCAGCACACGTCGCTGCGTCGGGGAACATGTCTCCCCAAAGATACGGGCACAGTTCAATTGGCATGGACATGATCAGTGTCACTGACTACATGATCCCCCAAATGTGCCTCGAGTAAAACAAACTTCTTTATTGGACCCGAAGACTGGAAAGTGGGACGGGACCAGACTCAAAACCTCAATATATATACTGACGTCTCCATGATGAATAAAGGAGTAGGAGCGGGCGTATACTGCGAACCCTGAAATAAGGGTGTCTTATAAGCTACCCAGCCGATGCAGCATATTCCAGGTGGAAGTCTTCGCCATCAAGAAGGCAGCAGAGTTCGCTCAGAACGCTTAGAACGTTACAAAGCGACCTGGAGAACAGGTCAAATGAAGAGACAGCAGGTGGAAGAACACCATCACCTGCAGAATCTCGAAAATCATGTGCAAGGAACGCAATGATAAACCCTCCACTATCTGCTGCACCTTCCACGGAAGGATTTCAGACTGCTAGTGGGTATATCAATAGGCCACTGCCTACCTGCGTCGCATGCAACCAAGCTAAACCTCACCAGCAGCGACATCTGCAGGAAATGTAATGAACCCGGGGCTGTCGAAACCCTGGAACATCTCATCTTCCGCTGTCCGGCTCTTCCAAGGGCAAGGGGAAGATACCTGGATGATGCCTTCAAGAGGTCGCCAGGGAAACTACTTGCCTTTGCCAAAAACACCTCGATTGTGGGGGACTTCAAAACCTAAGAAACACGCTTGTAAAGGTCTATAAGAAATCCAGATAACTAAGGGTCATTCTGGCCTATGAGAGGCCCCATTGAGGCCCGTCCGCGGTAACCTAACCTTTGGCCGTCAGGAATTTTAAAGTATTCCTGCCTGAAACAGAGAGAGACGGAGAGACAGAGAGCGCTCTAGTGGCAAACGCTCTGTACGTGAGGCTGAGCTTTAACTGTATGTGTGCACATTTTGTAGGTATGCTTGTTTGTATTGGTTGTTTACGACGCCGCTGTCGAAGAAAACACCCATTACTTTAGAATTGATTTGAGACTATGATTTTATGATGACGCTTGCCCAAAATACAAAAAATTGTATATTTTGTATATCCTTTATATGCTAAATTTTTTTGATGTACTATAAACGAATATAATGTGTAACAGATAACCAAGCAAGAGGCTGGGACTGAGACGGTACTCGAGCAGATGGTGGGGATGACCGAGATCCATGCACGCGTTGCTGCCGGTCTAATGATTAGTCGGGTAGAGTGGGGGGTGGGGTAGGGTTAGATCAAAGACAATATAAACACTAAGATGTGCCGCGCTCATACAATTATGTGGTGTAGGGAGGTTTGTTTTTTCAAAGAGTGCTATCTCGCTCGCACGAACTCCAGTGCGCTCGCAAATCTAAAAATAGAATGAGCTTGCTTGTATAAGTACACACGGAACGTAAGTACGTATGTGTGTGTGTACGCGTGCTGAGCTGCCGAAATTGCGAGGAAAATACTTTTGAGAAGATTTCTTGAGACACAAATGTATTTGCTGGGAGTTGGGGTGGGGGGACAAAAATTCTTTTGCGATCGACATTTGTGTAATAAAATTGCATTATTAATTTAAATAAAATTGCATTATTAATTTAAATAATAAAAATAATAATAATATATTTATTTACATAAATAGCTTAATAATATGTATATGTTTATTAAAAATGTTATATAATTTATAAATTATACTGTATCTGTATGTATTTTCGTTTTTGCGAAATTTTTATGCATAATTGTTCTAAAATTATACAGTAAAATATTAAAGTGCTTTTATAACTTTTTGTCGCTCCATGATCCTTTCGCAAGAGGAGGCGATCTCAATGCATTGAAATCAATTTCATCATTATTGCAACTGTTATCTTTGATTAGGTTTCTATCTGGGATTGTTCCAATCTTCAGGAATTTTTTTCCAATATTATCTGGCGAAAAATGATCTTGGCATAAAAACAGAGATGAAGATCTCGCCACAAAATCCTCGGTAAACTGACATTTTTCAGCCCATTTCATTAAGTAAAGTGGATCTTTTTCTGGAAACCTAAACAATTTAATTCCTGGAAAATCGCGCCTAGATTTTTGGCAGTGGGAAAGGCTGCACCGTTGTCCACCCAACTGTTCCCTATTTTTCTCTGCCATAGTCAAAAAAGCCTTCAAAGAGGCTCTGAAAAATGTTTGTAATGGATATATAGGATAGAGGGGTTTCCCCCAAAGGAAAAACTCAAAAATCAATAGTAATTTAATTGAAAATAATAAAATTGGGAAAAGTTCAAGGAAATAATAATAAAATAATAAAACCAATGTTCAAACCAATCAATAAGCAGCAGCAACACGTAAAATTGGCGCGCACAAATTACAAATTAATCAGAAAACACAACCAAATGTATTTTTGGCAGAAAACTTTACTATTTTAGCACTAAAAAGCACAATTAAAACACGCTCTTATTGTTTTATATGTCACTGATGCAACTGATCAACTTTTAGTCAATGGGAAAACGTTTAAATATTAAAAAAGTTACAAAATCTAACACTCGGCAGCTCAATTCAATTGTAGGCTTTCAGCAAACGCAAGAAAAGAAAACAAAAGAGGGAACAAAAGGGAAAACGGAAAATTTGGCGCGCTTTTTCCCGCAAAATGGGAAAGAAAGAATAAAGCGCGCAAAGAATAAAATTCGAACAGCACAAAATCATGGAGCTAATATTTTATTTATTATCAAATTTTATCAAATCAAACACTAAAAATGGGTAAAATATATAATATATTATTACATATATCTAATAAATAAAATAGTTAATATACAAATACATATTTACATGCATAAATCTGTTATTGCTTATTGACGCGACGAACTTATACCCTATAGACAATTAATATAATTTGATGTCATGTCTGACATACATTTTGCGTTTGTATATATTTACATTCGTTCATTATATTCGTTTATAGTACATTAAACAAAATTAGCATATAAAGGATATACAAAATATACAATTTTTTATATTTTGGGCATGCGTCATCGCAAAATCATAATCTCCATTCAATTCTAAAGTAATGGGTATTTTCTTCGACAGCGGCGTCGTCAACACCAATGCGAACAAGATGTATACACACATACAGTTAAAGCTCAGCCTCACGTACAGAACGTGTGAACGTCTATCTGTCTCTCTCTAATTCACGCCGGAACTGTTGAAAGTTCCAGCCAGCCAGGAATTGCGCTCAAAATTTTGTATGGCGCGGCACATCTTAGTGTTTATATTGTCTTTGGTTAGATCGTATCAAGGGCTCGTGCATTAAAATTAAAGACAAATATGTTTCGCGTGCGGTTCTCGATTCAGACGTGAGAAATAAGAGAAAAACGACAGGGTAGGCAGATTAAACAGCGAAGCGAAGTCGAGCGGTAGTTGCTGGTGATGTTATTGCCCACCCTTCCTTGATAATACCGGTCCAAATAGGCTGAGAAATTGGTAATGATCCCTAGAAAAATGCTCTACTTATGTTTGTTTGTGTCATCTCGGCGCCACATGATCCCTAAATACGGTAACAATTAACTTGAAATCATTATAATCGGATTATTGATGAATACTTCCTTAAAGATTTCTTAGCTGTCAAAGGTTCATATATACAGGTTTTGAAGATAATCGAGAATAAAGGTAGTTAGGTATGTTCACTTAAGCTGATATTAATATTAATAATTTGTATAATGGAGAATGGTTAAGTATTAAAGTAAGATATAAGGCAAGCGATAATGAATATGGGATATTGACGGAGTAATGATATTAATGATATAAAACTAAAACGAGGGGGAACGTTGTGAGCCGCGGCTCTACCTTATACCCGGTACTCAGTCAGTATATACATACATATGTACATACATATATGAGCATGAGATTTATGCAATTTCTTATATGTTCACAAAAGGGAGAAATTAAAAAAAAAATGGGCAAAAAACAATATTTCAAAAATTGAAGTACATTTTTGGAATATTATACATGTTTCCGATTTTGTTTGCATATGCTTTTTACATCTGCTTCTAAATTTCTACATGACATGTATAACTACATATTTGAGACGTGCAAGTGTTTAGGACAGAGAGAGAGAGAGAATGAGTCAGCGCTTGGCAGGCGTTGCGTAGCCACTGAAATTTAATTTGTTTCTTCTGGCCATAATATTGATCCCACCTGATCCAGATTCGGCAATCTGGTAGATATAGTAATTTTCCATGATTTTGCGTTTTTGGTTTTCTCGTACCTTAAAAATTGTGGATTCCACAGATTTTCGTCTTTTGTGGGGGCGGAAGGAGGCGTGGCAAAATTTTGAAACAAACTCGTGCTGGTTTGATATCACAGAAGCTTGGACAGAAAGTTTGGTTGCTCTAGCTTTTATAGTCTCTGAGAACTAGGCGTCAAAAAATACGAATGGGCAAAGCAGATGGGGTCGCGTGTGAGAGAGAGCGAGAGGGAACGATGACTTTCGAAATGGTTTTCTTCATTGTAGCTATAATAATGATCCGATCTGATCCAGATTCAACACTCTGATAGAAATGGTCATTCTCTATGATTCTGCGTCTTTAGTTTTCTCGTATCTTCAAAATTGTGTATGCCACAGACTTTCGTTCTTTGTGGGGGCGGAAGGGGGCGGGGCGAAATTTTGAAATACACTTTGAGTAGTGTGAGAACACAGGAGACTGAATACAAAACTTGGTTACTGTAGCTTTAATAGTCTATGAGATATAGGCGCAAATGAAGACGGACAGACGGACAGACGGACGGACGGACGGACAGACAGACATGGCTATATCGACTCGGCTATTGATGCTGATCAAGAATATATATACTTTATGGGGTCGGAAACGCTTCCTTCTGGGCGTTACACACAACCGTTATCCCCACAAATCAAATATACCCCTATACTCTTCAACCTAAACTTTAAAGAGTAGCCGTGACGAGCAACAGGAGACTGAAGAAGAATTTGGTTGCTGATATGCTTTAATAGTCTATGATAGGTCGCATGATCGAAGACGGACTGACTGACAGACGGACAGACGGACGGATGCATACATACAGCAACGATCGGCTATCGATGCCGATGAAGAATAGGCCTACTCCATGGGGTCGAGAATTTAGCGCTCTTCGAGCGCTAAGTGTTAGACACAACCTATGTTAGAGGTCCCTGCCACTCTAATGCTGCCGCTATAGCAGCTAGTCGCAGTCACCGGGTCATTGACATATACTTCGATTTTGCAATTGAGTACTTCGAGAAGCTTTTCGATTGCAAAACCGGATTTTTTAAACTTCTTGTACATACGGGATTTTTAGTTCTTCAGATTGATGAATCTCGGGGTGAACCAGATGGGACCAGAAAGCTATTTCTGGAGGGGGTAACCAAAGGAACACGCACGGGAAAGATGGAAAAATAGAGCTATAGAAGATTCAGGCAGACTCGAGTTTCCCTGGAATGTCAAGGAATGACCAATCCATCTGAGATAGGGCAGTATTCAAGGAGAGGAAATCAGCATTCTTGAAGCAATAAATATTCGAAGGCTTAACAACACTTTATAGGGCATGAGATGATAACATGAAATCAATTGAAAGTGTGGGATGGTATGGATCTTCAGGGAATGATAGAGGTGATCCTCGACATACCAAAGTGCTCGAAGCATCGGTAGTGAAGACGAGATCAAGGGTCCCACACATGCTATTACGTATGCCATTTACCTGGCCTAACGATGTATCGGACAGAGAATCAACGAAGTCATGCTGCATAGATGGGAACATTAAGTTTGAGTCATTGGATGGAGACCAAGTGATATTTGGGAGATTAAAGTCACCAAGGACAATAAGATGATCATAATCACTAAGCTGAGACAAAACGGACTGAAGATGGGTAGCGTGAAGCATATAGTTGTAAATTCAGAGGACGGTGGGATGTAAGAGCATGATATGAATAAATTAAGAGAAAACACAGACGAATTTTAACTACAATTATTTCAATAGTGTTGAGCTCATCGATGGAAAAGAGTTGGGAAGTTGAGTCGGAACGAACAGCAATTAGGACGCCGCCACCTCGAGATGGTCGATCAGATCTATATATTTTAAAATTATCTACAAAAATCTCGGAGTCCGAGATTGAGGAATTGAGCCATGTTGCGGAGAAGGCGATAATGTCGGAATCAAAAGTTGCACTATCAGCGTGCAATTTGGTGAGCTTGCTGCACAGGCCACGGTACATTCTGATAATTATCACTCATAAGTGATCTTTAGAGGTAAGGAAGGAGGCTCGAATCAGTACAAAACAATTCCCTCATCTTTGCTTTCCGTGAACTCAATTGGGACCCTTCGATCCATCTCCCTTCTTATGATAGTAGGTTGCGCCTAATTAACCTCCACTCTCTCAAATCCCGTAGAATCTGCCATGAAGTTCTCTTCCTCCACAAGCTTCTCTCTGGTGAGGTCGAATCGACTGCCCTCATCAGCCTTATTAATATTGCTGTCCCTTCCCGCCCGGTCAGGAATTACTTTCCTCTTCATCTTCAACTCTGTGTTTCTAACTACTCTGATTATGAATCTTTTCTTAGACTTTGCCGAAACTATTTTCCATGTGTTTTCCTTTGATACTAGTTCTAATAGTGTCAAAATTATCTTAATGAATAACTTAGTTCAAATAGCTTTAATTGGGAATTGGGCTATCGGCTAACCTAAATTTGGCTGTTGGTGGGACCATATCGGCTCCCTTCGATTAATTAGATGACATGTAATTTTACCCTTACAGTTTATTTGTACATTGTTAAACTTTAAACAACAATAAACCCATATGTAAACAATACTTGTTACGAATGAGTTGAAGTTCTTTCGTGACCAATTCCATTGCTCTCTTGTACGAGTTTTAAGCAAATCTCGGCTTCCCTACTGATCAATCTCGATCTTTGGATCTCAGTCTTTTGGCTCCCACATCATTGATAAACAATATTTTCTCACACCCGAATTAAAAATCCAACTTTTTTCACACCCGCCTAAATTGTAAAAACAATCTTGGCCCACACCCGGCTTTCGGGTAAATGTAATTGTTCGAAGCAGAAAGACGAATAATATTGTCTAAATTAAAGTAAATGTCATCGAGCACAATTGTGTTTGCTTTGCCTATTATTTTATCTGGGCTCATAAGTGCTCTCCGCTAAAGCTCGCGCCTGATTTTTTATCTTTGCGCTCTTTCTTGTGATCAGAGCTGGGCTGCTGCAGCGGGGCCGCTTTGATGAAGAAGTTTAGTGCAGCTCCGATCACCATCAACCAAATAAAGCATTAGTTCACGAATTTAGTAAAACCAAATAAGTGCCTTATTAATAAACATTTGAATACAGGTGATCTATTCGATATCTACCTCTAACAATAATTATAATCGAACACCTGGCTTTCTTTCATACTTGTAAACAGAGTTTCAACAAAGTTAAATGGTATTTATTTCTTAAAAACAGCACCCACTAATGTTTAATTGCCTCGAAAAGAAAAAGTGCCAAGTGTGGGCTCGGAACCCGAAGGACAATTAATTAGTGCAATAAATCATCAATTCAACGAGGTGTGTCGAGAAATACGAAGAAAAACACAAGTGAGAAAAAATAAAAACTACTCAAAAAAATTTTATTTGAACAAAAATTTTTTTAATTGAATTATGGTTTTTTTTTAGGTTTAGTTTAGTCAAAAACTTTTTTAAAATCTGGTATATTTTTTCTAGAGGTATTGCTCCTATTTTTTAAGTTTCTTATAAGTGGTTGCTGAAATGCTGATAAATGCAGCTATAAGCACCGAAACATTTTTTAGTACTGACTTCACAACTAAGGATGCGACTGCTTGTATACAAAAAAATAAAAGCCATGATATAAAAGGTGGAGTAGTTAAACTTCTTGCGTCAGGGAGATAGCTTCATTCAAATAATTGTCTCCCAACTCATTTTAACACCATTTGTTCGCCAAATTATGTCCGCAGAATTTGGTGGGGAAAGAGTTCAAGGTTAAGAAGAAGAATACGCCCCCAATAGCTCCTACAACTAATCAGACCAGTGCGCTATCTTCTTCGTCCCGCTCTACCTCCACCCGTCCAAAAAACTAACAACTTCTCTTAAGCAGTAAGCTCAGCATTTTTTTCACGATATTGTCTTTACCAAGACCAGGCTAAAGCCGGAAATTCTTAGTTCTGAAGTTTTGGCAGTCGAGTCACTCCGCTCACTATACCTGAAGATGCCTACCATCCTACTTTCGAAGTGTCGCTCGACATAAAACCAACTGTATTGGATCGGTCGGGTAGACCATCTCAATGTGTCCGCTGCTTTGAAAAGGCCGAGTTTGCGAAGCTTAATAGCCTTATTAGGGATTTTGATTAGTCCGCTTTGCATTTGTGCACTGCTGTTACGATAGGCACAAACATTTTCTATGATGCACTAGACTGACTTTTTGACTCTTGGTTCCTTTTAGATCGGGGAAAGTCCCTTGGCTCAGTCTTAAAAACCTAAAATCTAGACTGTAAAAAATTTCAAGAAGTTGGCTCTTCTTAGCTTTCTCGTTAAAGGCCTGTATCCAGCACCGCGAATCCAACTACTGACGGGAATCTGCTCTTTATTTCGGTTGTGTGGAACTCAACTAATGTAGTGTGACCAAGAACCTAAAAAGTGATTTGCCAACTTCGTGAATCAGCTGTGTTTTGTAAACAGCGCCAATTTTGAAAATTAAACTGCCATAATTAAAAAAAAGGAAGAAAAAGTAATTCTGACGATGAAGTGATTGTGTTGGTAAGGGCACATATTGTTGTAAGAAGAAGTGCAGCACAGTCGGAGGCGCCAAAGTCTCAAAATTATCAAACTGCTTATTTTCCGTAATCCACCAAAGACATGGTCTTGCCTCAACTGCTTTTATTAAAGCAATCTTCTCCTCACTTTAAAAATTTGGATATCTCTTTTTGGTTTTGCGCACAGATTTTGCCTCCACCTCTCACTTTTACTTCAGTAATAATAGGCAAATATATTTTCCTGGAGGGCATGTCAGCTGTTCTTTCAGTCCACAATCGTGTCGATACACACTATCGATAAGATTTCGTGGATTTCGTTTACGCTGCTGGATACTGAGGCCAGGAAAACACAAACGAAAAATTCCTGGCCCAGTTTTTTTTATATGAAGTTTGGCAATAATTTTTGTTTCGCGGTGCTGGATACCCAGCTTAACGCTCAATGCTATAGGAACCACCTACTTTTCGATGCAGGATATGTTTTTCTAAGGACCCTAAACAGTCGAACGGCATTTTCATTCCTTTCGTAAATGAAAGGTTGCTTAATGATCGTTGCTTAATGATCTATGAATAGTTAAGCCGGTATTTTCACCGGGTCCGGACGGAGTTCCCGGCTATGTTCTTAGGTACTGTGCCGAGTTTTTGTGTGGGCCGTTGCTTAAACTTTTCAAGCTGTCCATAAATTCTTCATGCTTTCCCCCGATATGGATAAAAAAAAAAAAAAAATTCCTCCATAAGAAGTATAGCAATTCTGACGCAATGAACTATAGAGGTATATCTAAGTTATCCGCTATTCCTAAAGTGTTTGAAAAAATTTTAGCTCCGCACCTGCAGCACCTATGCAGATCACTTATATCTCCAGCTCAACATGCATTTATAAGGCGGAGATCACCCACTACAAATTTATTGGAGTTTACCTCCTTTATAATTCAAGGTAATCTACA
>JAWNKY010001926.1:0-25540 GCA_035041765.1 Drosophila algonquin
CTTCTTTTTAAACATAGTAAACCTAATTAATCCTGGCCATCTCGGGGCTTTATAGGTTTAGTTCCTTTTCTTTTTCTCTTTTCTTAATTTTCATTTGGGATTGGTAAGGAACTCTACGAAGGTCAGGCTCGACTCTACGAAGGTCATAGCTACAAACACAAAGACGATCACTTTATTTTAGACTCACTCTTAACAGGTTCCAACGGCGAGAGATCGATCTCCCGACGGTGAATGCTGAAATTTAGAGATTATTTAGGGAGCCTGCTTAAATTAAAGCATTATTTGACCACTTCTCGATTTATATCCATGACTCGTACAGATCCCTTACGTCATCCTTCAACACTAAGGGTGTTCCTCACTGCGAGAAGCGCCAATCTGACTAATCAGTGTCTTATTTCATATCAAAATATCAAAGAGAGCGAATTTCTATCGAATGTAGAGTTCTACGTCGGACTTCTCTGGTTGTGTTGCTGCAGTTATGCCGTCGTTTGTTTTCTTTGCGCTTCTTTCTGGGCTAGGGCCTTATACTGCTAGTTCCCCTCCAAAAAGGATGGCTGGTTCCGCCAACACTCAGATCCAGATGGCCGTAGCGGGACAACACCAAGGTGCGCTGCTGAAAACGCAGTTTGCTGAATGGGTGACCTTAAGGTGCGTGGGAAGAGCAGTGGGTTCGGCGCAGATCGCAGTGGCGAGGCGCTCGTTGGAGACCGTCCGGTCTCGGACTCCCTACCAATCTCTCTTGGTGTCGCTGTGACTTAGGCGGGACGCACAGCCGCAGCGAACCTCTGGCTTTTCTTGCCACCCGGGCTCGGGAACAATTTTCTGCGGCCCAGAAGTCCTCTTTTTCCAGACAGGTGACTACTACGGTCTCGGAGAAATCGTTTGCACTTAATATTGACAGCCGATGGCACACTTAAAGTTTTTTTCTCGTATGATTTGATAATTTTCTTATCCACGAGTAGAAGCCAGTCAACCGTCGTGTTGCAGATCTCAGCGGAAAAGGAAGTTTCTTGATCCTCCTGTCACCTGTCACAATGGTCTTCACCTCTTTTGTTATCTACCATGACCCTGACAATTTCGGTCTCAGCAACCCTGCATGGCCACACCCCAGCGCAATGAACCTTGGCTCAGTCTAAGCGACTCGGAAATCGCCTGTTACGGTTAAAAATATTAATCCAGTTAAGCAACACTATTCTGTCGCTTCAGGCCCCCGTTACAAGTTGTGAGGAAAAACAAAAACTGTGCCCACAACTGGCATACTTCCCATTCCTAAGCAATCTGTACCTATTTCTTAGGCAAACTAAGCCAAGTAACTAAAGCGAAATTTTGCCTGACTTAAAAACTTAAAACTGACTTAAAACTTTTAAACTTTATTTTGGCAGAAAAAATGTTTTTTACTGTTCCTTGCTCAAAAGTAAACTTCCGTATTTGGAACTGTATGCCAATTGAATTTTATCATAACAAAAATTTAATTCCTTCCTTTTGCGAACATATAATAATTTACATAAATCGTAAGCTCATATATATATTGACTGAGTACCGGGTATAAAGTAGAGCCACGGCCTTTGCCGCGAGTGGCAAAAACGAGTCGGATAAACGTTTTTTTTTCGACTTTTCCTGAGTTTCAAAGTCTAAATTTTGCTGATCAAGATTCAGCAATCTGTTAGACACGGTCATTTCCTATGATTTTGCGTTTTTCGTTATCTTCCACCTTAAAAATTGTGGATTCCACATATTTTCGTCCTTTGTGGGGGCGGAAGGGGCGGTGGCAAAATTTTGAAATAAACTTGTGCTTAATTGATATCATAGGAGTTTGGATAGAAAGTTTGTTTGCTCTAGCTCTTATAGTCTCTGAGAACTAGGCGTCAAAAAATTCGAATGATGACTTTCGAAATGGTTTTCTTCATTTTAGATATAATAATGATCCGATCTAATCCAGATTAAACACTCTGATAGAAATAGTCATTCTCTATGCTTCAGTGTTTTTAGTTTTCTCGTATCTTTAAAATGTTTACGCCACAGACTTTCGTCTTTTCTGCGGGCGGAAAGGGGTGGGGTGAAATTTTGAAATTTTCATGGAGTAGTGATAGCACAGAAGACTGAATACAAAATTTGGTTGCTCTAGCTCTTATAGTCTCTGAGAACTAGGCGCTCATTTGGACGAATAGGCAAAACAGACAGGGTCGCGTGTGAGAGAGAGCGAGAGGGAATGATGACTTTCGAAATGGTTTTCTTCATTGTAGCTATAATAATGATCCGATCTGATCCAGATTCAACACTCTGATAGAAATGGGCATTCTCTATGACTCTGCGTTTTTAGTTTTCTCGTATCTTCAACATTGTGTACGCCACAGACTTTCGTTCTTTGTGTGGACGGAAAGGGGCGGGGCGAAATTTTGAATTACATTTGGAGTAGTGTGATCACACAGGAGACTGGATACAAAACTTGGTTGCTCTAGCTTTAATAGTCTCTGAGATATAGGTGCAAATGAAGACGGACGGACAGACGGACAGACGGACGGACGGACGGACGGACGGACGGACGGACGGACGGACGGACAGACAGACATGGCTATATCGACTCGGCTATTGATGCTGATCAAGAATATATATACTTTATGGGGTCGGAAACGCTTCCTTCTGTGCGTTACACACAACCGTTATCCCCACAAATCTAATATACCCCTATACTCTTCGAGTACCGGGTATAAAAAGGAATATTTTATTTTATCTGATTTTATTTTGCACTTTGAGACAAGTTTGAGGTAATTCTGTCCAACTGGATGTGCGGATCTATAGAAATTGAAATGAAACAGCGTTATTTGACTGGATTGTTAGTGAATTTCATTTCAATTATTTCATAATTATAATAATTTAATTTTATCACCACGGAGAGCTTGTAACCAGAAACGCGTGAAGCGTCCATGTCTGGCTATCTCGGTCATTCCGATCCCACTAGTAAATATACGTTCCAAACCACTGGATATTGCCATTACAAGTACCAGGCGTGTGATGCCACAACCACTGGTGGTGATCACACCTAAACGACAATTTTTTGTCTCACGGCTGGCCCCTGACCTCATACCTAATGATGGGACTGCTTTTATTCACAGCCGTCTTTTTAAAGGTGGATAAGTTAAATTTGTCTTATGCTTTTGCCACTCCATCTGGAAAATAAAAACCACAACACCAAATAGAACCGCTCCTTCCAAACACTGCCGTCGTTTTCTTCCACACTGCTAATTTTCTTGTTCTGTGCTATCCTCATCTCCTACCCGCCCTAAAAACTACATCTGCTCATTAAGTTACTTATCAGAATGTTAGAGGCTTACGCAATAAACTCAGCACTCATTTGTCGCACTCTATTGTGTTTACCCAGAACTAACTATAGCCGGACAGTCATAGTTCCGAAGTTTTATCAGATCGGTACACATCCACCGATTCTTACAAACGATACGTTCAGCGACGTCTAATTACTAACCATACAATATATAGATGCGACATTTCATACATTGAATTTGACCGCGGCATCAGCTACCCGGCGAGTCGTGAGAGTTTATGTGTGCTCATGCATTCTCACGTACTTTGCGTGTTTGCATGTGTGGATCAGCTACCGGGCGAGTCGTGAGAGTGTATGTGTGCTCATGCATTCTCACGTACTTTGCGTGCTTGCAAGTGTGTATGAGCGCACAACTGATATTTGCGCTCTCTCAACTTTGTTTTGATTATTGTGCTCGTGCCACCCTCCACTTTAGCATTTTTAGAGTCGACCCTTTTTGAAGACGCTTGCCTTATAATACCAGAATAATAAGTTATAATAATTTATATATATAATAAAACTATAAAAAAATTACAGATTTCTTTCTTCCCACGGCCAAGTGTCCCACCAACCCACACCCACCCATCCTGCCAATGAGAATGCATGAGATGCATACGTGAGAATGCATGAGCACACATACACTCTCACGACTCGCCCGGTAGCTGATCCACACATGCAAACATGCAAAGTACGTGAGAATGCAAGAGCACACATACACTCTCACGACTCGCCCGTTAGCTGATCCACACATGCAAACACGCAAAGTACGTGAGAATGCATGTGCACACATACACTCTAACGACTCGGCGGGTAGCTGATGCCTGCCCTGTTGGTGCGGTCAAATTCAATGGATGAAATGTCGCATCTATATATTGTATGGTTAGTAGTCTAATTAATAAAATTATCAAACATTAAAAATTCAGTCCAAAAAGATTGGTTCGACTTTTCCAGAGTTTTTAAAAGTTTGAACAAGAAGCGTTTTTCTTGTTGATATTTATTTGTTTAATTGTGGGGGTGTGTTAAAACCAAGCAAGCGAATTAAAACCGAGCTGCAAGAAATAATAACGACGATGAGGTGCTGTTGAGTATCAGTCGACGACTACTTTATTGGGCTCTTAGTGCATGAGCACCGAGCATAAGCGAGAATAGTGAGAGCGTGCAATTATGAGAGTACGCTTTGACTTCAAAGGTGAGCACCGAGCACAAGCGAGAATAGTGAGAGCGTGCAATTATGAGAGTACGCTTTGACTACGAGAGGTGTTTAACTACTTCTAAATTAATTGGGTGGACGAAGTTTGACTGAACATCCCGGCCCCGTTGAAAGGACTGCTTTCAAACAACCGGAAGAATTGCCAGTTTGTGTATTGGCCGGCAACATGTTCCATTTGCCGTGCGGAGGTGCACCACTCGTACACGACCATCCTTCCAAAGCACAGTAGACTGCACTCGGCCTTACTTCCAGCGTAGTGGGGGCAGATGGTCCTCATGGATGATGACCAACGTACCCTCGGAGAGGTTCGTTGAGGGTGCTGTCCACTTCGTCCGCGATCGCAACTCGTTGACGTAATCAGCCGACCATTGCTTCCAAAAACGTTGCTTGACGGCCGCAATCATATCGTAGCGGTCCAAATTTGTCAGCTTGATGTGTTCCAGAGATCTCTCAGGTAGTGATCTTAATGATTCACCAACCAAGAGATGACCCGCCGTGAGAGCGCTATAGTCGTTTGGGTCTGACGAAAGCGGTGATAGTGGTCGCGAGTTGAGGATTGCTTCTATTTCGACGACGACAGTGCTCAGTTCTTCAAAGGTGAATCTGGTGCTGGCCAACGTACGATTTAACAGTCCCTTGGCACTCTTGACTGCCGCTTCCCAAAGTCCTCCGAAATGAGGAGCTCTGGGGGGAATAAAGTGGAAATTAATATAGTCGGATGCGCAATATTTGTAAATTTCATCCTGTGTCTCCATCAAGAACAAAAACCTTTTTAACTCCTGCATTTGATTCGATGCCCCTACAAAATTAGTGGCATTGTCGCAGAATATGTCTGCCGGCAGCTTGCGACGACCTCCGATCCGTTTTAATGCGTTTAAGAACGCCTTCGTTGACAAGTCCGAGACTACTTCGATGTGAACAGCCTTGGTGATGAGGCACACGAACACGACTATGTACGATTTAGTAGGTCCCTTTCTTCGAATGCGTAGATACGTATTGATGGGTCCACAAAAGTCAATTCCACAACGTTCAAAAGGTCGAGCAGGAGAAAGTCTAGTAGGTGGTAATGAGCCCATGAGTTGTTGCAGCAACTTTGGTCTGTACCGAACACAGTGTACACAGGAGCGGACAATTCGACGTGCCAAGTCTCTGGCGTTAACAATCCAATATAGAGGACCCAACCCAACCCGACCCAGCCCATGGGCCGAAGAGAAACATTTTACCCGTACCCGAAAGCTAAAAAAATGTTGTAACCCGAAACCAACCCGCCCGCCCGAAAAAAAAATAAAAACGAGAGGGAACGTTGTGAGCCGCGGCAAAGGCCGCGGCTCTACCTTGTACCCGGTACTCAGTCAGTATATATATACATATATATATGAGCCTACGATTTATGAAATTTATTATATGTTCTCAAAAGGGACGAAAATAATATTTAAATTAAAAAAATGAATTTTTTTGAATTTTTATACATGTTTCCATTTTTGTTTACATATGCTTTGTATATCTGCGCCTAAATTTCTACATGATATGTATAACTACATATTTGAGACGTACAAGTGTATAGGACAGAGAGAGAGAGGGAGGGGGCATGAGTCAGCGCTTGGCAGGCGTTGCGTAGCCACTGAAATTTAATTTGTTTCTTCTGGCCATAATATTGATCCGATATGATCCAGATTCGGCAATCTGGTAGATAAGGTAATTTTCCATGATTCTGCGTTTTTGGTTTTCTCGTATCTTCAAAATTGTGGATTCCACAGATTTTCGTTCTTTGTGGGGGCGGAAAGGGGCGTGTCAAAATTTTGAAATACACTTGTGCAGGTTTGGTATCACAGGAGCTTGGATAGAAAGTTTGGTTGCTCTAGCCCTTATAGTCTCTGAGAACTAGGCGCTCATTTATACGTATAAGCAAAGCAGATGGGGTCGCGTGTGAGAGAGAGCGAGAGGGAATGATGACTTTCGAAATGGTTTTCTTCATTGTGGCTATATTAATATTCCGATCTGATTCAGATTCAACTGTCTGATAGAAATGGTTATTCGCTATGATTCTGCGTATTTAGTTTTCTCGTATCTTGAAAATTGTGTATGCCACAGACTTTCGTCTTTTGGGGACATGGCCACATCGACTCGGCTATTGATGCTGATCAAGAATATATATACTTTATGGGGTCGAAAACGCTTCCCTCTGGGCGTTTCACGCATCCGTTGTTACCACAAATCTAATATACTCCTCGAGTACCGGGTATAAAAACCATAACTCTTTAAAAAAAATTGAAATCTTGAAATCTATTAGAAAAAGCCATTTTGGGCGATAACTGAAATAAATAGTTGAATTTTGTTGAGTAGTGAAATCAAATTTCGTATTCGCTCAGGACTCCGCAGGGCTATAAGGAACATGCCGCATCACTAACGATACATCCTGAGTTTAACGTTTTTGCCTCCGGAACTTTGCGGCTACGATATCATATTCCTGACATAAAACTTCCTAGTTTCCGTGGAGGTTATACTGAGTGGGCAAACTTCTTCACGATGTTTACCACAATTATAGGTCAGGAGGCCGTTTTATCAAAGATTTAGAACTGTTAGTGGCGGCGCTTATGTTTGAATGAACTTGCCCTGGAAGCTGTTCGCTCTTTGGAAGTAAAGCAGAGCAATTATGATATCGCTTTGGATATTTTAAGAAATCGTTGCAATAATAATCTTTCGTTTAATCTTTCTGGCACACGTCACTGAGATGCTGAAGCATGAGAAGGTTGAAGATGGGTCAACTATAAAGCTACGTACATTATCGGACAAGGCGCATTCTCACATGAGAGCGCTAAAGTCGATGGATAACATAGTAGAAATAGGGTGCATCATCGTTCACTCTATGTACAAGTATCTGGACACTGAAAGCTTGAAAATGGGAAGAGCTGTCGCCGTCCGATGTTATTCCGACCTGGGACCATTTTTCGCCTTTTTTGGAAAAAAGATGTCAAGCCATGGAGGCCAAGGATCAAGTTATGTTGATTGATCCTATTAGCAGTCAGGTTGAAAAACATAAAAGAATAATAATTTTAAAAAACAGTTTGGTTGCTACAAGTAGCAACCTCGTACATACCTCGTACCTACCTCGTATTGGAGTGCGTATTTTGTGATAATAACCTTTCTTGGAACCTTTCGCCTTCTTTGCGCCTTAAAGAGGCAAGGAAGCTTAGAGTATGCTTCAACTGTTTGAAGAAGGGACATCGTAATACCTCCTGCAGTTCAGGTTCTTGTCGCACATACGGTTGAAAAATCACTCACAGTTGCATATCAGCAGTCCTCTACCGACGTCAGCAACGGAACCTACGAACGCTACTACGTCGTCTACTTACACTGACTCACGCTCAGACCCCAATCTTCAGAATTCTCTTGTTGCCGCTTATAACCTTTCTTGCCTCCTGCTCAAAATCTTAGTTCAGACGTAGTGTTTCTCGCCACATTAGGATTAAGAGTCGATTTTGGGATCTTCTTTCATGACGAACTCTTCTGGATTCCGGCTCGCAGGTTAACTTAATAACCTCTCGTTTTGCTCATATGCTTCAGCTCAAACGAGAGAAAGGTTCGGAAAATGCCATTTTAAAAATTTAAAAAAAACATTTCTGTCGGCTTCCAAGTGGAAAGTACAGCGTTAAATTGTCCCTTAAGATGAATGACAGTCTTCTTAGATATTCATATCAACAAGGATATCGCAGATTTCTCAATTAAGAACGCAAGCTAGGATGCAAGTCACTTTTTAGGGCCCAATACGCCGAATTTATAAAGAAGTACCTCGATTTAAATCATATCTCTCCTGTTAAGAGCGACTGATTAAAACAATGCAAATTTTTTCATCCTAATCATTGCGTTGTAAGAGAGGACAAAATCACCACAAAACTCCGAGTAGTTTTCGACGGATCTGCGTGTACATCTACAGGATATTCCCTAAACGATTTATTGATGCCGGGCCAAACTATTCAGCCGAAGTTAGTTGGCTGCACGTGCCAACTGATTTCAACCCAGCCGATATGCTTTCTTGAGGATCATTACCTGCTGAGCTCATCAATTCTCATCTTTGAAAGCATGGGTCTCCATATTTGACAGCCAGTAAAGATCAATGGCCAAGTACGCCTGCTCTTCCAGAGCCAGTTTTGCACGGAATAGAACACTAATTAACAACTGCGTGTCAAGATATTTGGCGGAAAAATAGAAATTTGTGAATTCCTTCCCCAAAATGCAGCGAGTTTTTGCATGTGTATGCAAATTTATTCATCGACAAAGGTATGAAATTACTGTGGAGGATTTGCGATTGGGAACCAAACTGCTTCTTCACCTTACTCAGTAATTTCTTCTATTGAATGAAATAAGGAGCCCTGATTGCGGTTTGCTTCGCGTTGGAGGACGCCTTAAAAACTCCACGATGGATTTTGAGGCATGACATCCCATAATACTGTCTAAGAATCATTCCATCACTTCTGCCCTGATACGGCATCTACACGAAAATCATCTTCACGCAGGACTCTGGTGGTCGAAAGACCATAGCTCACGTATTACAGAAGTGCGTCAGATGCTTCGAGTGAAGCCCCGAACTCTAGAGCAAATAATGGCAGATCTCCTGGCGGATAGAGTTAGCGAGTCTCGGAAATTTCTAGTTACCGACGTGGAATACTGCGGCCCGTTCCTGTACATATTATAAATTCAAAATCGGCCCCCAATTCAATGCTACATAAGCATTTTTACACGCTTCTCCAGCGGTTCACATCTCACAACGTCCGCGTTCTTATCTTCTCGTCGCCGTTTTATTTGCATACGTGGAAGACCGATTCGTATTTCATCAGATAATGGCACAAATTTAGTTGGAGCTCGGAACAATCTGGCGGAACTTAAGTCGCTTTTTCTAAGCGACAATCATCAAAAAGCCGTACATCAATCTTGCCTCAACGATTTCATCGATTGGCGTTTCATTCCTCCTAAATCGAAATATTTTGGAGAATTGTGGGAGGTGCTAGTCAAGGCCGCTAAAAATCATCTTCGCCGTGCCCTTGGATCCTCGCTTCTTTGATTTTATGAGCTGCTCAGACTTGCGTGAAATATTGGCGCAATCATTAATTCAAGCGCATTGTTTTCTCTTTCAGATAACCCGGCAGATCTCGATGTACTCACGTCAGCCCATTTCTTGGCTGGCGCCCCTTTTTGGAGACTGACTTGGTTAATCTAAACTTCGATCGCCTGGACTGTTGGCAGAAAGTCACACAGCTGCAGCAAATCATTTGGTCACGATGGCACTAAGTGGCGCACCCGGAATCACGTCACGATGTCGTTCTTGTTAAGAACGAGAACTTCCTTCCGCTAAAGTGGCCGCTAGCGATAATCGTCGAGCTCATCACAGGAGCTGATCATGTATCTCGAGTCGCTTTGATCCTTCCCCGGGGGAGTATGTTCTGGCGAGGCCCGAGTGTAATTCTCTTAGTTTTGTAGCATCTGTGTCTGCTAGATCTGAGATCAGTTACCGTTTGATGCAGTGGGAGCACATACTTTTTTGTCACCAACTGATATTGGAAAGAGATTTGCTCGGCTGCCTCCCAAGTTTATTTAACTCGCCCCTTTACATTGCATATAATAAAGTTTTATAACGTTTGAATTAAAACTTTTTTTGTGAAATTTTTTAATTCTTCTGTGTCTGAACAAAGAGGCGGCATTAAACAAAATTATGCTAATGAGTGCACATAACACAATAGCGTAAACCTCGCCCAATAAGTATAATCACAACGTTCCATGGTGGAATTCAAATTTAAACTACATAAAAAAAAAGAAAAAAACAGAACATGGAAAATACTAAAACGATTTAAAAATATTGAAAACATAATCAACTACAGACGTGCAAATGCTTAGTAGACAACTTAAATTAACCAAAATGGAATCCATTAAAAAGTTCACATCAACAATAGAACCCTCTACACCTACAGCTAGGTACAGGATCTAGGAGTAACATCTAAGAAAGATATGGCAGATATTTTTGCAAACTATTGGTCAGAACTCTCTCAAGATACAAATTTTTCAAACAATTTTATATCGCACAAATACTATAACACAAAAACCAACTATAAAATATCCGATTCAGCTAAAATAATAGAACAAGAAATCACAATAATAGAGTTTCAAATCATCAAAACATCAAAACTTTAAAAGAGTATACACCCGGTCTAAATAGAATTTCTTACCCAATGATTAAAAATAGCTAATATATATTACAGAAAATAATAATAAAGCTGTAAGGAAGTTCCTGTCTCAGGCTGGGGTACAGCCTCTCAGTCTGTCCAGGGCCCGGTCCCTATACAGAATAATTACACTACATTAGTTGAGTTCCACACAACCGAAATAAAGAGCAAATTCCCGTCAGTAATTTTTCGCGGTGCTGGATACAGCCTTTTATATGGTAATAATTATAGATATGTACAAAAAATATTTTTATATTAAAACTCAAGTTTTCTGCTGAAAATGTTCTTCATTGGCCTGCCTTGTCTAACTATGGAATTTTGTTGTTACTAAGGGTCCCTGTCGCACCTTTCTACTCCCTAGCTCGCTTAAGCGAGACCAGCTTACCCACTATCTCCTCCTGTCATCTTGAGCGGCACAATCCCGTCGGTTAGCTCCCGTGGATTTTTTTTTGTTCCTCGTTGGCACTTCGAATATTTTTCTTTCGACTCCTCGATCTCGTTTTTCGGACGGCCACTCCAGGCCTTGAAGCTCGAGCCTCTGCCCGCAGCCTCTGCCGGCGTTTGTCGCTTGGCTTGCCGTTAGGTGGGTGGTCGGCGCTCGCTCTCTGCGGTCTTCCATCTCGCTCACTTTGGTATATCTGCCACCCTCGGCTGCTGCTTTTGTTTCCCGTTATTCGTTGACGGGGTCTTGCGCTGTGGCAATCTCTCTGCTGCGGCGATCCCTCTGCTGCGGCGATCCCTCTGCTGCGGTCTCTGCTCTCTCTCTCTGCGGTTTCTTGTCTCTTTCTCTGCGGTTTCTGCTCTCTCTCTCTGCGGTTTCTGCTCTCTCTTTGCCATTCTTCCGTTATTCGTTTGCGATAGAGATGCCTGTCAGTGATGCCTGTCAGTGATGCCTGTCAGTGAGGCTCGTCAGTGATGCTCGTCACGGTTCCAGTGAACCGCCCCAACGGTCACGATTCCCGCATTAATAACGCGTATTTGCCTTGGATTCCTACCATCTATTTCTTAACCTAATATAATAATTGTCAAATACTAAGAACTAGGGAAAACAAAAGAGGCAATAAAATAAAATAACAAAACGTTCATAACGAACTTCGTGCTTCCAGCCTAGTTCGTATTGTCGAGTTCGCCCGACGTGTGTCGGTGTCATGTGGTTGTGAAGGGGCTCTGCCCCTTCACACTCCCTTCCTACTTCGCGGGCCGAATCCTAAAGGTGCGACCCTCGTGCTCCTCGATATGCCGGGTTCGGGGTCCGTCTTCCCGGGCTTGTTGGTGTTGCCTTACGCTGTTCTGCAACGCCTTTGGTATGTGTCAATCCGGTGTCTCCCAAGCCACTCCTCTGCTGCCACTGGCCACTCCTGCTCATCCTGATGCTCGTTGACGGCTGGGACTTCTTGGAACAAGTCCAACAATCCTCCCACGGCCTCCTCATCAAGCTCAAGCGAGGTGTTGTGTTCCTCTCCGGAGGTGTTGAGTTCTGCTTCACTGCCTGGGCGGTCCGGGGGTTGTTCTAGCGGTGGGTCGAGTGGTTCGTCGTCATTTCCGTTACTCTCCTCGTTGGGCTCTGGACTTTCTCGTGGGTCTGCTTCCTCGTCGGGTTCGGGGGACCGTCCTTCGACTGAAGATGGTATTGGTGAGTCCAGGTTGAACTCTGGGTATGAGAAATCCAGCCCTGGGTCGATGCCGGACTCGGTATGGGTGCGCTCTGGTTTTGTGTCGTCGTCGCCGAATAATGGGTACCAGCTGGAGGTGGTTTCGGTTTAGGAGGTTTCGTCCTCGCCGCTACTTTGGGCACAGCTTATCCCTGATGAAGACTCTGGCCTCTTGGGGGAAGGACTGCTGGCGATTTCGTCTGGTGGGGGACTGTCGTGTAGGTCCGGGGATGCCCTGGCCTCAACTGGGTCTTCTCCGGCGTTTCGTCTCTCCATCTCGGCTCTTACAAATGCTCCTCCTTTCATCCATTCTCGGATGTACTGATCCTGGTCCCGGGGGTCAATCAAAGGGAGGGAACTGTCCTGGTCTGGGTCTTCGCCGGAGCTGATGTCGGAATACTGGGGCTGATCTGGGCTACTGGTATGGCATTGACGACTTAGCGAGTGGAGGTCCGGTTTAGGTCTCGCCAGCTCCTGCATCTTGTTGAACCGCCCATCGTAGACTACGTCCTCATCGCTCTCGCTGCTGTCCCATTTAGGTCCATGGCCTCAGCGCGGCTCGGCATCCACCGAGGCGTCAAAGTCCTCATCCGTGCGGCTTTTCGAGGGTATTTCCGGGGATGGAGCCGACTCCACCCCGTGGCTTTAGCCGTTTTAGGTACAGCCTGGCCCACCGCTCGAATTCGTAGCGCGAGACCTCGTGCGGTGGTGTCGACGGTGGGGTCCCTGTGCCCGCTTCCTTCGAGGTCCGGTTCTTCGGGTGCATCTGCTGGGACTAGGGCTTGGTTTTTGGGCCCGCAACTCGTCAAGACCATATCGTGACTCGTCTGGGCTCAGTACTAGCCATGGGTTGTTGGCGGCCGTGATCTGGTCTCCCGTCGCGTGGAGGTTCTGCAGGACTTCGCGGGACGTGGAGGGTCTTCGGCGAACGCGTTTTGTAGTCCTGTGGTCCCGTTTGTTAACTGGACCGGTGCGGGCTCTATGGCGTTGCTTGATCGGGTCGAGGGGAGTCCTGCTGTGGTGATGCGTTGTGCCTCGTGGACCATATCTCTTGGTGACGCGCTCCTTGGGCGTCCTCTCTGACCACCTGGTGCCTCTTGCGGCTGGGCTTCGTTCGGTATGGCGTGGTTCTTGCCGACGTTTTTAAGGGGAGAAACTTTTGGAGATCAGATCCTGCCTGGCTAAATGCTACCTTGTACCTGGCCCTACCTATAGGTGCGACTTACAATTTGTGGGATGGTCGATATATACAATGTGATGTTAATATTTAAAATTATACAATGCAGTGGCTTATGTCTAGTCCCTTAAGGGGAGTTATACTGGGCTTACTGTGTCTGTTGACGCGGTTGCCCCTTTCGGGGGCCCCTAAGTGGCCCCCATGAACTGGCGTGTGCGTGGGCTCGTCCGCCCGGTTCGTATTCTGCTGCTGTATCTTCGTGTCTGTTGTGGTCGTCGTCGTCTTATTTGTAGAAGGCCTTGAGATCTGCCAGCCCGGCGGTTCGTCGTTTCCGTCCTATGTGCTGTTGTAGGCGTACTATGTTCGGGGAGAGAAACTGGAGTACTCGGTATTGTCCCTCGTACTTGGGTGCCAGTTCTGCAGCGAAGTTGTCGGCCGCCTTGGAGAGGTGGTGTTTGCGTAGCATGACTAGTGTTCTGATCGTGGGTCTCCATTTGCGTCGTCGAAGGTTGTGTGCCCTTCCCTAGTCTTGTGATGAGCGTTGGGTGTTTTGGCGCACCCCTTGGAAGATGTCACGTAGTCTCGTAGCCTTGTCGGAGGGTGTTTCCATGTCTTCGCCTAGGCCAGGGGTTGTCTCTTCATATAAAGCTCCGGGTAACCGAGGCTCACGTCCGAGCACGAGAAAAGCTGGGCTGAACCCCGTCGTGTCGGAGACGCTGCTGTTGATCGCCAGGCTGAGTTCGGGAAGTAGATCGTACCACGTCCGCTGGTCTTCGTCAATGTATTGGGCAATCATCGTTTTGATTTCCCGGTCAGCCCGCTCAGTCGGGTTCTTCTGTGGGGTATAGGGAGCCGTGTGTTCCAGTTCTATCCCGGCCAGCTTGCAGAAGTTTCGAAAAGAGCGGCTTGTGAATTGGGTGCCATTGTCGCAAACGAGCCTCCTGGGGACACCAAATCAACCCAGAATTCTATCTCGAGTTCTACCAGTTCTACCCATTTGCTAAAGGCGTCGAAGAAAACCAATATTCCCGTGCTTGGATCTAGGCAAAAGACCCACGAAGTCGGCGCAGAGGATGTTAAGTGGTCCTTGAGCCTGACGTGTTAGCATGTGTCCAGCCGGTTTGACTTGACTCACCTTGAATCGTTGGCAACTGACGCATCGTCGGACGTAACGGGCGACATCTCGGTAGAGTCCAGGCCAGTAGTACCGCTGGATAGTCCGGGTGGTCGTCTTCCTGACTCCCAGTTGACCCGCTGTCGGATGATCGTGGCATTCCTCTAGTACTCGGTGTCGGTGATTCTTGGCTACAAATAATTTCTACTTGATGGGGTCGCTCTCGACTGATCTGTTAGTGACCTGTTTGTAGATCTGCCCATTTTCTACGATGAAATCCGATAACTTTTCTGGTTGTTCCTGAATCCGTTTGTATAGCCGTTTCAGGCAGGGACAGGTGTTTTCTTCTTCTTCGGCGCGTTGCAATGACTCCATTGGCTGTCGGCCACGACATTCTGGCTTCCTCGTCGATAGTGGATATCGAACTGATATTGTTGAAGTTCCAATACCTATTGTTCGCTGATTACATGTCCGAGGTATACCAGGCTCTTCCTGAAGAAACTGCATTTGTTCCGGTTCAACCTAAGGTTTGCCTCTCGTAACCTTCGGAAGACTTCTCGCAAGTTCTTGATGTGCTCCTCTAGGCTTGCCCCAAATATGCAAAGGCGTATGGCTCCATGTCGGGTCCGATGACGCTGTCCAAGGCCCGTTGAAAGGTCGCTGCTGCTGAGTGAATGCCAGTGGAAGCTTCCAGTGGAAAAGCCCTCTGCCCGGCACGGTGAATGCGGTGGCTTCTCTGCTACCTTCGGCTACCGGGATTTGCCAGTATCCGTTCTTCAGATCTAATGTTGAAATATAACTTGCGTTCCGGAGCCTCTCCAGGATGTGGGTGATGCGTCGTAGTGGGTATGCGTCTGGCACGGATCGAGCGTTTAGTTGTCGATAGTATACGCACATACGCATCTCTCCCGTCTTTCTTCCCACCAGTACGATTGAGGCACTGTGGGGGCTCCTGGATGGCTCGATTCGACCGTCTCGAAGTAGTTCTGTCACCTGGCCGTCGATGATTTGCTACATGGCTGGATTTTTCGTAAAGTTTCGTTGTTTCACGGGCTTGTCGTCACGCATGGTGATTGTATGCTCGGCAATTTGCCATATCCCGTTTAGCCCATCAAACTTTGCCAATTCCTCCTCCAGGAATTTTGCTGCTTCAGGCGTGATGGGCTGCGTGGAGACTGGATCTGGTTGCCATGGAGAGAGTTCCTCCAGTTCCATGGCGGTGACGGCTGCTAGAATGGCACTGTCGTAGTCATACTGGTCGTTCGTTTGAAAGGGGTTCTCCTTTCGTGCTGTGGTTGCGCATGGTGTACGGAAAGGGTTCCTTTCCCGTGCAGTCATTGCGTCGGCGAGGGGTTCCAGGTCGTAGCTCCGTTGTGCCAGGGTTCTGAGTTTGCGGGGGAGTTGGGTTTGCCTGGTCTCTGTGGTTGCTCTGGACGCGAGCTGAGTCCCGTCGGGGCTTGGCGTTGAGGCTTTCCGTTTTGTGCCTTGGGTGAACTCCTTGGTCAACAAGGCACGTTTGCTCGTTGACGCCAAGGTTTCCGTGTTGCTCTGCTGATCTGCAGGCGACGCCTTGGTCGGCGAGGCGAGTTTGCTCGTCGACGCCAAGGTTCCTGCTCTGTGTCAGGGCTGAACTTCTATTTTATTCCTTGTTAATGGAACTTACATACTACACATACATATGACTTATCTAAGACAAAATGAACTAATTTATTTATAATTTATTATGCTAGGGGGGATCGTGGAGAGTAGTAGCGTCCCTGCGGTACGGCCACGAAACATTGCTTCGTAGGAACGATGGTCCCTCATAATTGCTCTCCCTTTAGATCTCTCGCATCTGCGCAATTCCGCCATCGAGGTTGCGGCAATATTGTCCACGCCATCCATATTGCGCCGTCCATATCTCCCATTACACTAGTCGACACGACTTTTCCGCTGTCTCCAAAAATGACATTTTCTGATAGGTTTGGATGTTTAAAAATTTTGAAGAATGTTTTTTTTTTCCATGGAGTAGTTTTTTTTTAAAGAATTTTTTTAAAATCTGGTATTTTTTGTCATAGGTAGTGCTTCTATTTTTCACATAACTCACATTTCATACAACTGGTTGTACTGAACTTTGCAGTTAAAAAAGCTGATAAATGCAGCTATAAATCCGACTCAGACACTTTGTAGCAGAAACTTAACGTCTGGCAGATATTAAGCTTTCAAATTGAAATTTCATCATTTTTTGAAGTATTTTTTTCCCGAAAATTTGACTTTGAAACTTCAGGAAAAATCGAAAAAAAAATAAATGAATGCCTGGATTTTTGGTTTTAGATAAACACATTAATTACGCGTCGTTTAATGTATCGCTTATAAAAATATAAAATCAAACGGCTAAGTAATAACCGTTTGACCAAAACGACCCAAATCTCATTTTATCTACCGAAATACCGAAAAATACTTGAATTTATTTAAGTGTTATGATACTTAAATATTTTTATTGTTATTGCTTGTTACTATTTTTAAAATGGTTTGTCTGTCTTCTTTTGTCATTTGAGTCAGATTCTTTTATGAGAGTCCACACATAGTCGCCCAACATATTCTCATTCCAAACACCTTGATACCGTCGTAAAATAATATAATGTCTTGGACTTTCTCAAAAGCTGCATTTTGTACGTTGTGATGTCCCAAAGTATTTTCGTTCCGTTTTTCCCAGTTCTTTCATGAGAAATGCTCTTTTCTATCTCGGTTATCCCATAGGCACAGGAAGCAACAGTATTTTGTATAACCGAATTGCAATCCAGTTAACATGGCTAAAACTTTTAAGTCACTCGCGACCTTCCACTGGTGTTCTTTATATTTAATATTTTCAAACAATTTAGTCATTGTTTGATAGGACTCTTTCATATTAACAGCATGGGCGATGGGAATAGACGGCTTTTGATTTCCATTGTGTAGCAAAACAGCCTTTAAACTTTCTTTACTTCTGTCAACAAATAACCTCCAATCGTTTGGGTCGTAATCTTCACCCTGTTCCCTGAAGAGGCCGAAAATGTCGTGACAAACGCACATGTCATCCTTCGTCATATAAAACTGTGCGTGAACCAAGTGACGCGTCCGGAAATGAATTATTTTGACATCTTCCTTCAATAAACGGGCATCCTTTAAAATAGATCCAAGAATCTGAGCTTTACTTTTAGGAAGTTCCAGGATCCTCACCAAATCGTTCAATTGTTCCTGTGATAATGGCATGCAAAATTTATATTCTCCTGATTGGTCATTACTTGAATCCGTTGTTCCATACGACGAAGAAGACATCTCCTCTTTTTTGCGTTTTAATGGCGATATTTCCTTCAAAGGAGGAGCAGGAAGCGTAAAGCCTTGACGAGACTCTTGCGGGTATTTATATCTCTCACCTACCCCAAACCCTTTTTTTTCGAATAAACAAAAGAAACATTCAGTGCTGTGATTTTTTGGTTTTCTCCATAGCATTGGAGTTCCAAATCGAAATTGTTTTCTAAAAAAAAATGTGCAAGAAAAAAAGTAATGCTTAGTATTTTTTGTACACTTCATAGCTTCTGATTTAGGGTAACTTACTTTTCCTCTTTATTAAATGCTGTTTTCGAAATTCAATTTACAGGTTTTGCATATACCCACTCTTCGTCAATACTTTTGGGCCACATCTTATAGTTTTCCTTATACTGTTCTTGGAACTTTTCGGTAAAAACGATTTTTTCTTCTTTGCTGGTCATATACTTTCCACATATGTAGCAAAACGAGTCTGCTCGGTAAGCACATGAAGTTGACCGGCTTGTGTTGTCCATTTCAATTAGAAACAAGTGGTATTTTTCGAAAACACACGATCGTATTCTGCTCTAAGTCAGAACTACACTGAGGCAGGGATACTATAGGTACAGAGTTATATATCCTTTTTTATGAATAGCTTGAAGGAGAAAGGTCAAATATCTGCGGGACCAGCACCTGTGAAGGAAAAAGGTCAACATTTGACCCTAACAGGTATTCATGTATATTTATCCTCACCAAGGCTTAGGTATAAGGAATAAGGAATAAAACTGTCCACAACACTTACACCCCAAATAAATATGACCAGGTAGGATATATATCCGATATATATGAATACCTAAGACTCGGTAAAACCAAAATTACAGGTCCTTTTTGTTTTTTGCAATCCCATTTTGGAAATTGGACCAAAAACGTACCGGACGGTATTTTTTCAGGTAAAAGTCATTTTGGGTCGTTGTGTGTGTCTATCTTAAACCAAAAATCAAGGCATTCATTTATTTTTTTTCGTTTTTTCCTGAAGTTTCAAAATCAAAATTTCGGGTAAAAAATACCGAATAAAATTATGAACTTTCAATTTGGAAGCTTAATATCTGCCAGACGTTAACTTTCTGCCACAAAGTGTCTGAGTCGGATTTATAGCTGCATTTATCAGCTTTTTTTAACTGCAAAGTTCAGTACAACCAGTTGTATGAAACGAGAGTTATGTGAAAAATAGAAGCACTACCTATGACAAAAAATACCAGATTTTTTAAAAATTCTTTAAAAAAAAACTACTCCATGAAAAAAAAACCATAATTCTTAAAAAAATTTTAAATCTCCCAATCTATTAGAAAAAGTCATTTTTGGAGACAGCGGAAAAAAAAGTTGAAATTTGTCGAGTAGTGTTATTGATTCTGCCAGATTCGTGGGCGTAAGTTGGCCGCCCGCTGCATGCCATAGCTCCCTCCTTATGCCATCGAAGCGTCCGCATTCAAAAATGATGTGCTTCGCGTCTTCTGTGACACTACCACACCACCTGCAGTGTGGCGAGCTCTCGTGGCCGAATCTCCACAGGTACTGGCTAAAACATCCGTGTCCACTGAGCAGCTGTGTGGTGTAGTAGTTGACCAAGCCGTGCTTCCTGTTCATCTACGCTCCGATGTTAGGGATAACACGGTGGGTCCACCATGGACCGTGGTCTGGTCTCCCACTCTAATGTGAGCGTTTTCCACGATTGTTTGGGTACTGACCAATACTGCCTCCGTTTTGTGAGCCGCTAACTCCAGCCCCGCCGAGAGAAGCCAGTCCGCGATCCGCTGTATTGCCTCGTTGCCTACTGTCTCTGCCTCTTGAAGGTGTTTGGCCACCACAGAGAGTGCTACATCGTCGACGTAGCATGTCAGTTGGCATCCGGCTGGTAGTGCAAGTGGCAAGACTCCTTCGTATACGATGTTCCACAGAAGTGGGCCCATCACTGATCTTTGTGGAACTCCCGCCGAGGTGAGGTGGGTTAGGGTTCCAGTCTCCGTGTCAAAGTTAAGTGTCCTTCCCTGGAAGTAGCTTCTGACTACTGCCCGGAGGTATGACGGGATGCCCCACTGACTAAGCGAGCTGGTGATGCAGTCCCATTTTACGGAGTTAAAGGCGTTCTTAATGTCTAGAGTGACAACCAGGCAATACTCCTTGCTGCCACCCTTCCAACGCGTTCCCTCTGCCGCTTCAGCTGCGATCCGCACAACTCTGCCTATGGCGTCCACCGTTGACCTGCCTTTTCCGTACTGGTTGTCGGATAGCCTTCATCCTGCGCACCGCGGAGATGACCTCCTCTGTGTATACTGGCTCTACCTCGTCTGGGGGCTGATGCGTGTCGCCTTCTTGTTCGATGTTATGCGCCTTGTGTGGGAACAGTGTCTCTACGATGTTCCGCAGTTGATGTGGGTCCAAGGGCGCTCCTGCATTACTGGTGTGCAGTTTCTTTATGACCGTCTTGTATGCCCTTCCCCAAGGATCATGCTCTGCAGAGTTGCAGAGTTTCAAAAAGCAGTCTCGCTTGCTATCTTTTATCGACGTCATCATCGCCTTTCTGGCATCGCAGTAAGCAATGTGTAGCTCCGGCCAATCGCTGTCATTCCTTTTGCGAGCCCTCTGAGCCTTCTGGCTGTTAGGCAGGTGCGCTTAGCTTCCGCGATCCCATCGTTACACTAGTAGGTCGGCGGCCACGTGCCCCTAAAAGGTTTTCTCCGGCTCATGCTGGCATCGCATGCACTTTTCAGCTGGTCCGTGAGCTGTGTAGCCATTTGTTGTGCCGATCCTTCGACATACAGTTCCACCAACGCCTCCAGGAAACTTGCGAACTGCATGGTTTCGGGCTTGTAGCCCGGTCCCCGTGCGGTCGGAGTTAGTAATCTGTTTCCTCCGCCGATTGAGAACACCAACGCCTCGTGATCGCTGGCCGTGTAGTGGTTTCCTAATCGCCAGTTGGCCAAGGGGAAAAGGGAACTGGATATAAAGGTTAGGTCTATGACTGACCCGGCACCTCCTCGGTTGAACGTGTTCGCTGTGGCCTGGTTCAGCAAAACAACGTCGAGCGTCGCGAGCGCTTCCAGCAGGGCTTACCCTTTTGCGATTGCGTCTGAGCTGCTGCTTTTGTTGATGTCACTGCCCCACTCTTGGGCCCATGCGTTGAAATCACCAGTGATTATAAATGGCTTGTGATCTCTGGCGTCCTCAGCTAAGTCATGCACGGCTGCAGCAAAGCTCTGGCGACTCAGACTTGGTGGAAGATAGCAACTGTAAATCCAGAGGCTACCTACTTTTGCCCTGACGGAGTGGATATATACGGCACAGCCAGATGGCCGTATCGGCGACCTGCTGTAAGACCAGATCCCTGCTTTACCTATCGAGCTTTGGACCCAGTAACCATCTTCTGGAGAGATGTAGGGCTCGCCGATGATGGCAAAATCTATTTTCAGGTCACGCACGGACTGTGTGAGCAAGTCCGTGGCAGCTTCGCAGTGATTCAGATTGATCTGATAGAATCTATGCATGCTTGGTATTCATTGGCTTCGCGGGCCCTTTGGATGCCATAGGGCAGCTGCGGCTCCCTGCTATGTGCTATGTACTTGCCACCTAGGACAGTGCCGATGCTATAACTGAGCCGCTACGTTTTCTCCATCGTAGAATTGTCGAGCTCCAGAAGAAGAGAGTCTTTGGGTGTGCATTTCACCCTTTCTCCCACTCTTTTCATCTCCTCGTTTTTGCTGCGAGTGACTAAATTTAGCATCTCCGCATACGTCATCGTTTTGCCTCGACGATGTTGACATCCGGGCGTGGCCTCGTCTGACGGACATGCGACCTGCCCTTGACCTGGGTTCAATCGTCTGCTGCGGGAGTAGCTGTCTCGGTCCGCCGAGCAGTCTGCTGGTGAGACTTCTTGTTAGAGGTTCCTTCCGACGGCTTCCTACGCTTTTTGATGAGCGCTCCAGCTGCCTTTTTTCTCCGTTATCTGCGATGCATAGCGCCGCTTGCTCCTCTTTCTCCACTCTCTCCTTCATCCGAGCATTGCCGTCGAAGCTGAAAACTGCAGCTTTTTGAAGCCTCACCACTTTCTGGGCCAGGTTCTTTATCTCCATGTTGATGTACCTCGCATCCTTCAGCATTTTCGACAGCTCCGTCAACGTTTCAACAAGCGACTTCAGGATCGAGCGAAGATCTCCTCCTCCCTCCAATCCCGGTGCGCTCTCCTTTGTGGTGGCACCGCTGAAATCAAATGGATTGACTATGATTTCTGCTGGGGCTTAAACGGCTTCCGTTGGTGCTGACACCGTCAGTACTGGCTGCGACGCCCCAGCTCAGTCAGCGTGGGACCATTTCCAAGGTCCTGTTGCGCCATGGCCAGCTCCTTGAGTCAAGATCCTCTGGGCGTATGCCACTGCGGTGGGGAGCGCTGTAGGACCGATCTCCGCTCAAAGGCCTGCTTTTCATCCTCCATGCTTCCAGCTCCAATATTCGACAATTCAATGTTATTTTTGTTGTTTTCAAAAATATTAAAAAAAATTAAAAATTGGCGTGTAACCCGGTCTAACCGGTTGACCGATCTGGCAGCCCTGCTTCTTACCGCTGCTGTCCGGCAGCTCTGTGGAGAAGCGACCCTGCACGATCAGCTGTTCAAATGTCAGTCGAAATGAGCTAAATGAGTGAAAATGTTTTGTTTTTGGTTTTCCGCCAACGCCATGGACAACCCTACAACCAGACGGGATGTCAGCGAGGTCCACCACCATAAGCAGTATGTACCGCCGCAACAGTGCACTGCTCTGAATCGCTTATTCTTCAGTTTTCCAGGTGTAAAAACGGGTTTCTTTCGTGGCAAAACGGAGCTCTCAACAAAACACGACCGCACTTGGAAATAAGAAAACTCTCTGCCTGTGTCGTGGCTGTGTGGGGGATCCCTTGGTAAATGAGGCGTGAGTGCTCGTTGACGCCAAGGTTTCCGTGTTGCTCTGCTGATCTGCAGGAGACACCTTGGTCGGTGAGGCGGATTTTCTCGTCGACGCGAAGGTTCCTGCCCTGAGTCGTGGCCGTGTGGGGGATTCCTTGGTCGACGAGGCGAGTGTGCTCGTTGACGCCAAGGTTCCTGCTGTGTGTCGTGGCTGGATATTAAACAAATTTGAAGAGCGGGGAAAAATAAATAGACGACTTTTTTTATCTCAGTTAAATGACGTGCTTAAACGAGTTAGTTCCAAATAGCCTACGAGGGGCAACGAAGTCGATCATTTGTGCATTGCACAAATTCGTGTTTGAACAAGAAGGAGAACAAAGTAATAGAAGCCGGTTGCGCGAATTTGAGTGGATTCGAATACGACGAAAACTACGTCAGATTTGTAGCAAAGCGCGTATACGTACATACAAGCAAAGCTAACGGACAGTGATCTTGTGTTAATGTGTTACATTAAACATGAATCCAATGCAGAAAATGCTCCATATTTTTCGGAATCTGATGGAACTGATGGTACAAAACAACAACGATGATGAGGAAAACGATGATGAAAATGACGCTGATGAAGACGACGAGAAAGACGCAAGCGACGAGGATAGAATAGATGAAAACGAAGACGAAGAGAATGACGAAGAAGCTGTGGTCGAGAGGCGCTAAGACAACTACAATAACGTGCATAACGTACACAAAAGCCAGATCCCAACAACATGGTGGAATGGGTGGTTGGTCGCGCCACGTTTTGCAATAAGTTTTCACGACATAGAGGGACTCTATCCGATTTTTTGATGGCTCTGATGAAATAGCTGTCGAGGAATGGGTATTAGAATTTGAAGAGCAGGCTGAGCTCAAGTCGCTCAAGGGCATTGCCAGGCTATTTGTTTTGAGCGAAAAGCATATGAATTCGTAGAAAACGCACAAGAACGCGCTATTGAGTGAGTTTAAGTCGAGAGTCAGTAGCAAACAGATACACATGCAGCGCAATGAGATTAGACGAAGGTCCAAAGAGTGTTCTGGAATATTTTTATCGAATGAGAGATATTTCAGCGCGAGGTAATGTGGAGGACGACGCACCTATGCAATTGTGATCGACGGTGTTGACGTGATGGCATTTGTTAAAATAGCTTCGAGGAATCGAAATACGTCTAATATTTAATCCTTTGATATCGTATCAATCCTCTATTTACAACCTTCCACCAGTTTAGAATTTGATTAAATAGACTGTAAGGTCTGCTTCTGTTTATGTATTGATTTATATTTTCTTTCATTAGCTTGCCATCTACAAACGTATTTTAATTTGTCCACACACCCGAAGAAGAAGGTTTCGATATTTTAAATATCGATCTTATATATCGATATTCATTAAGAATCTAATGCTTTTGATAGTAGAATCGATAGCATAAATATATTTACATTCAATGTTATTTGAATAGCCTGTTTACACTACGGTTGACCTATTGAGTTTCGGGGAAAACTCGAGTTTCGTTTCAACTCTAATCTACCTATCGTGGAATTATTTCCACTAATTACAACAAAAATTAGCAGCTTTTAATTTAAGTTTTGGCGTGTAAAAGTAGTGGCTGGGGGAAAAAGGTGTTAATACACATACAATCGTTAAAACCAATACTTTAAACAAATTTTATCATTAAATCAATCAATTGACTATTACATTATTATAAACAATTGCCAATTAAAAACATTTTTTTTTTGTTAAACCATGGTAATTAATGAATTAATTAAGTACAGAAAATTCTTCCAAGGTTATTCGCAACGTCCCAAAAATATCCATATCGCAGCTTTTATAATTTGGGATATATAATTTAATATAGCAAAAAATAATTCTAGAAAAACAAAAACCAATTTTTTTTGGATGCGTTTATTACAAAAGTTATCCAAATACTCCACATTTGCTGCAGACAAATTTATGTGCACAAGCACGTGCCAGCAGCCAAAACTCAATAACTCAACTTTTGCATAGTGTAGTCGCTGGTTCTGAGTTATTGAGTTTACTCATTTACCGATAGGTAACTCACTATAGTGTAAACAATATTATATTGGGAGTTTTCATATAGTCCAGCATAGAGCTGGAGAAATATCGATGTTAGCGGAAATCGATGTTTTCGATATTTTGAGTGCCAAAAATCTATTAAACATACATTTTAACACAATTTTCCTTAAATTTCTTAAAGGTCCTTAATGGGTCGTTTTATATATACATATGTGGGTAAATAAACTAAGATATATAAATTAAGGCATTTTAATTTTGATTTTCTTTTGAATTATTATTTAGAAAATCATAAACTAATTTATAGACAATGCCCTTCAATGGGATTTTAACATCAGACATTTCTTATATTTTAAAACTAATTTATAAACCAAACCCTTCAATGGGATTTAAATATAAGTTTTTTTTTGTAAATTAATAGGGTGTTTTTTGAACAAACGATTGCAGTGGCTTTGGGCGTACTTCGACAAGTGAAGTGCAGTCCCATTCCACTCTTCCCGCGAACCACCGTCGGCCGCACGCAGCCCACTTCGCCGTCGGCGATCGTGAAGATCGGCTTGCGGGTCACCCGAAGATGGAGCGACTCTTTTGGCG
>JAWNKY010001929.1:0-50495 GCA_035041765.1 Drosophila algonquin
ACTGAGTACCGGGTATAAGGTAGAGCCGCGGCCTTTGCCGCGGCTCACAACGTTCCCTCTCGTTGTTTACATAAGCTTTGTATATCTGCGCCTACATTTCTACATGACATGTATAACTACATGTTTGAGACGTACAAGTGTTTAGGACAGAGAGAGAGAGAGAGAGGGAGGGGCATGAGTCAGCGCTTGGCAGGCGTTGCGTAGCCACTAAAATTTGATTTGTTTCTTCTGGCGATAATATTGATCCGATATGATTCAGATTCGGTAATCTGCTAGATATGGCAATTTTCCATGATTCTGCGTTTTTGGTTTTCTTGTATCTTAAAAATTGTGGATTCCACAGATTTTCGTCTTTTGTGGGGGCGGAAAGGGGCGTGGCAAAATTTTGAAATACACTTGTGCTGGTTGATATCACAGGAGTTTGGATAGAAAGTTTGGTTGTTCTAGCTCTTATAGTCTCTGAGATCTAGGCGCTCATTTAAACGAATAAGCAAAGCAGACAGGGCCGCGTGTGAGAGAGAGCGAGAGGGAACGATGACTTTCGAAATGGTTTTCTTCATTGTAGCTATAATAATGATCCGATCTGATCCAGATTATACACTCTGATAGAAATGGTCATTCTCTATGATTTTGCGTTTTTAGTTTTCTCGTATCTTCAAAATTGTGTACGCCACAGACTTTCGTCCTTTGTGCGGGCGGAAAGGGGCGGGGCGAAATTTTGCAACATATTTGGAGTAGTGTGATCACACAGGAGACTGGATACAAAACTTGGTTGCTCTAGCTTAAATGGTCTCTGAGATATAGGCGCAAATGAAGACGGACAGACGGACAGACGGACGGACGGACAGACAGACATGGCTATATCGGCTTGGCTATTGATGCTGTTCAAGAATATATATACTTTATGGGGTCGGAAACGCCTCCTTCTGGGCGTTACACACAACCGTTATCCGCACAAATCTAATATACCCTTAAACTCTTCGAGTACCGGGTATAAAAAATGAAGTCAAATCATTTTTGGAATATTATACATGTTTCTAATTTTGTTTGCATATGCTTTTACATCTGCTTCTACATTTCTACATGTATAACTACATATTTGAGACGTACAAGTGTTTGCGACAGAGAGAGAGGGAATGAGTCAGCGCTTGGCAGGCGTTGCGTAGCCACTGAAATTTAATTTGTTTCTTCTGTCTATAATATTGATCCGACCTGATCCATATTCGGCAATCTGGTAGATATGGTAATTTTCCATGATTCTGCGTTTTTGGTTTTCTCGCATCTTAAAAATTGTGGATTCCACAGATTTTCGTTCTTTGTGGGGGCGGAAAGGGGCGTGGAAAAATTTTGAAATGCACTTGTGCTGGTTTGATATCACAGGAGCTTGGATAGAAAGTTTGGTTGCTCTAGCTCTTATAGTCTCTGAGATCTAGGCGCTCATTTGGACGAATAGGCAAATCAGACAGGGTCGCGAGTGAGAGAGAGCGAGAGGGTTCGATGGATTTCGAAATGGTTTTCTTCATTGTGGCTATATTAATAATCTGATCTGATCCAGATTCAACACTCTGATAGAAATGGTCATTCTCTATGATTCTGCGTTTTTAGTTTTATCGTATCTTCAAAATTGTGTATGCCACAGACTTTCGTCCATTGTGGGGGCGGAAGGGGGCGAGGCGAAATTTCGAAATACACTTGGAGTAGTGTGATCACACAGGAGACTGGATACAAAACTTGGTTGCTCTAGCTTTAATAGTCTATGAGATATAGGCGCAAATGAAGACGGACAGACGGACGGGCGGACAGACAGACATGGCTATATCGACTCTGCTATTGATGCTGATCAAGAATATATATACTTTATGGGGTCGGAAACGCTTCCTTCTGGGCGTTACACACAACCGTTATCCCCACAAATCTAATATACCCTTAAACTCTTCGAGTACCGGGTAAAGCACAACACGCCAATTTCAATTTTATAGAAAAGCTTAAAGAAAGAAAAAAATGGATGGAGGAGCAGAAAAATCTAGTGGTAATAAGTTAAATGGATACATGCATGTGTTTGTAACATACTATTTTGATATTAATATATATTGCAGTAGATAACAGATCCTCATGAGCAAAAAAAGGCAGCAGGCTAAGGTGATCTACAGAGATTGAGATATCATGCTCATCAATATTTGGCAGGAGAGCATGAACGAATTGCGGGGAGCACGCAAAAATCCCCATGTTTATATGGAGATGGCAGATTCGATGAACGATGGCTTTAATTTACAGATTCAGATCGATTGTTTTAGGAGCACAAAATAACCTACCTGGACAGGTCCTGCAGCTCCAGCACATTTTCTGACAGCAATGGTCTCCTGCCTATATAGCAAAAGAACGTCTAGAAGAGCAAAAGGAGCACCATAGAAAGGATAAGATATCTGAAAGGCGGGAAAAGCTGATACAGGAGCCTGATAATAAACAGCCAGACAAAATTACAGAGCGATCTTATACGTTTTTTAAAAGATGGAAATAAATAAATGTCAGAAATATCGCTTTTATTATGCATTTTCCAAACAATATTAAAAAAATCTTCCGCTCAAAAACTCTGTTTTTATACCCGGTACTCGAAGAGTATAGGGGTATATTAGATTTATGGTGATAACGGATGTGTGTAACTCCCAGAAGGAACTCCCGTATAAATGAAAAGACGAATTTCTAGATGTCAAATGTAGATAAGACAGATGTAGATAACATATGTAAACCAAAATAGAAATAAATAACATTGATAAGGTATATAAAAATTTTCAGAATGGTTCGACTTAATTTTCCGTGGTTCACAACGTTCCCCCTCGTTTAAGTCCTCCTCAATGGGTTGATATCATATTTGGCATTGATTTTTTTAAAGAGGTAAATAGGTAGTTAAATGCATCACAAAAACGGTCGCCATGAAAACCAAAACCCACCTTTTTTGGCGCAGAGTCACCCTGAGAAACCCACTGTTTTAACTGATGTATTATGGTGGATTTACGTTTCATCCATGGTTTTGAAACCTCGTCGAAACTCGTCCTTATTTTGTTCAAACAACCTCAAACAACCTTGCGAAGTTGTCGATTGTGGAAATTTAATTGATAATTCAAAATTGATATGCTTCCTCAATCTTTCGCACTTTCAATATCGGATTGCACAACTCTATTGGATTTTTTTTCATTTTTTTTGTCATTGTTTTTGCTTGTATGGTCACAAAGAAATTCAGTAAACCACTTTTTATCACTTAAATTCATGGTGCAGAATTGCATATGAAGGTTTGGTCAAACGGCTGAAACTTAGTCGTTTATTCATAGGTTCTAAGAAACGATGCCTAATTAATCTGTCTATCTAAAACTAAACTAAAACTAAAAAATGTTAGCCACAAAATATTTTTTTTCGACTTTTTCTGAGTTTTCAAAGTCAAAATTTCGAGAAAAAATACCGCAAAAAATTATGAAATTTGAATTTGAAATCTTTATATCTTCCAGAGCTGGAGCTACAAAGTATCGGCTTATAGCTGAATTTGTCAGCTTTTTAGAACTGCAAAGAGTTAGTGCTTCTCTTTTCCTCATAACTTAAGTTTCTTATATCTGGTTGTATTGAATTTGTCGGTTCTGTAAAGCTGACAATTGCTGCTATAAATCCGACCCAAACAGTTTGTAGTTTCAGCTTACTGTCTATTTTCTTTCAAATTCAAATTTCATTATATTTTTAACAGTTTATTTTCCCAACATTTTTAAAATCAAATCATCGGGAAAATAAACCGCAAACAAATTATGCAATTTTAATTTAAAAGCCTAATGTTTTCCAGACAGTAAGCTGAAACGTCAAAGTGTCTGGTTCGGATAACCAGCTGTATTTGTTAGCAAATGCCATATTGTTTCCTTTTAAAGTTCAGACCTCATATTCGTTTCGCTCTTAAAGCAGATTCCAAATTTCCATGGTTTTCGCCAGCATAATTCACTGCCAGCTGGAATGCAGTTCAACTTTTAACAGGGAGCAGGCGTTAGTCGGTTGCTTTCTGATTTTTTCCTGTGTGATCAATAATTATGTTATGTTTGATTTTTATACCCGGTACTCGAAGAGTATAGGGGTATATTAGATTTTTGGGGATAACGGTTGTGTGTAACGCCCAGAAGGAAGCGTTTCCGACCCCATAAAGTATATATATTCTTGATCAGCATCAATAGCAGAGTGGATATAGCCATGTCTGTCTGTCCGTCCGTCTGTCCGTCCGTCTTCATTTGCGCCTATATCTCATAGACTATTAAAGCTAGAGTAACCAAGTTTTGTATTCGGTTTCCTGTGTTATCACACTACTCAAAGTGCATTTCAAAATTTCGCCCCGCCCCTTTCCGCCCCCACAAAGGACGAAAGTCTGTAGCACACACAATTTTGAAGATACAAGAAAACTAAAAACGCAGAACCATAGAAAATGGCCATTTCTACAAAAGTGTTAAATCTGGATCACATCGGATCATTTTTATAGCCACAATGAAGAAAACCATTTCGAAATCCATCGAACCCTCTCGCTCTCTCTCACACGCGACCCTGTCTGTTTTGCCTATTCGTCCAAATGAACGCCTAGATCTCAGAGACTATAAGAGCTAGAGCAACCAAACTTTCTATCCAAGCTCCTGTGATGTCACTTCAATACAAGTGTATTTCAAAATTTTGACCCGCCCCCTTCCGCCCCCACAAAGGATGAAAATCTGTGGAATCCACAATTTTTAAGGTACGAGAAAACGAAAAACGCAGAATCTTGGGAAATGACCGAGTCTAACAGATTGCCGAACCTGGATCAGGTCGAATTATTATTATGGACAGAAGGAACAAATTAAATTTCAGTGGCTACGCAACGCCTGCTAAGCGCTTACTCATTCCCTCTCTCTTTCGTACACACGTGCACGTCTCGAATATGTAGTAATACATGTCATGTAGAAATTTAGAAGCAGATGTAAAAAGCATATGTAAACAAAAATGGAAACATGCATAAAAATTCCAAAAATGGTTTGACTGTATTTTTTGAAATATTCTTTTTTCGCCAAAATTTAATTCGTCCCTTTTGTGAACATAGTATAATAATTTGCATAAATCTTAACCTCATATACAGTGACTCAAAGCCAAAATAATGCAGTGTCAAATAAAAAGTTTAAGTTTAAGTTTTAAAGCGATCTAACAGGTGGGGAAAACCCAGCATTTAAGGGTCAATTATTGGTTTTGGTACCTTATGAATATACCTATCACCGGTCATTGGAATTTTTGAAAAATAATGTGTAATAACTTTATGGCAGCCAATTTAACTTTTTATTTGCCACTGCATCATTTTGGCTGTGAGCCACTGTATATACTGACTGAGTACCGGGGCTCACAACGTTCCCTCTCGTTTAGTCTGGTTTTTTGCATAGAACTAAATAATACCAATTGAATTTTTGACTGGGGAAAATAGGCGTGGCACCGCCTTTTTTCTTATATTTTAATATGTAAATGTTTTGATTTTATAGCTTTGTGAATACAATTTATATTACAAATTTAAAAAAATTGTAAACGTATTTTTTTCAATTTTTTTTTTTTTGTTATTAGTTTTTTTGTGATTATTATTGCTCATCCAAAAATTCAGATTCTATTTCAATTTCCTATTCGTTGTCAAAATCACATTCGTCCAAGTCAGACTCGTTCATATCAGATTCATATACTTTAGCATCGCTTCTGGTATTCAATAGCTCGCCTTCACTGGGTGTAGAAGTTGGCACTTCCAAGAGCGCTAGAACATTAGCCGAAAGATGTTTCTTTTTATTATTATATTTTCGCTGGGTCAGACATAAGCTTGCGATTAAGGGATCGCTAGTGTCCATAGATCTGTGGAAAACATTTTGCATGTTGTTTTGTCTGCTATTTTTTCGGGCGTGCGTTTGTCTGCTTATATACTTTGTTTCGAGCCTCAGATGCATTTTAACCCATGCAGCCAACTGGAAGAAGGGAGGCGGCAATAATTTTTGCTCCTTGAATTAATGTTTAGTGGACTGTGGCTGTCATTGGGTACCAAGGATAGTCTTCCATGTATACTTCGGCTGTTTTCTCCGAGTAAGCTTTAAATTTTTCCATGTAGATCGCAAACTCGCTGGAAAAATCTATTAAAATGGTGGGGAATCTCTGAAGAAGATCGTCATCTAAGTTTAAAATTGACGACAGTATTTTAGTGTCTGCAAATGCTCTTCTAGCTGTATTACCGTCGTTTGAATTTCCACTCCCATTTTGTTTTGGCTTGGCAACGTCAATTCCCAGTTCCGACCAAAACCTTTTTTGAATAACCCGTTTACGAATGAGCATTAAATATTTGTCATGAGACCCTCTTACTTTCCATATTTTTAGCATAATCCTGTATGATAAGTTAAGTACAAATTCTAAGAAACGAGTGCATGCATGCAGGGTACTCACGCTATAGAGATTCAGGCTTATGATTAAAAGTTGCGGAATTCATATCCGATATTCTCAACAATAGTAAAGGCTTTGCTCCACATATCGGGCAAGTTTGTGTTTATTTATTGACCGTTAGCATATTTAAAACCTTACCACCAATTAAGGTCATATGAAGTTGATACTTTATAGTGAAATTCTGGTAAGATAATGAAACCAAGTTCTGAATTTGTTTATCGAAGTTATCTTTTTCTTTTAGAATATGTTCAGAAGTTTTTTTATATAAACTCTATTTTAATTGGTCTGAAAAATCTGATAGATTGCGGTGAGCGGTTGATCCATAGAATTTCATTTAAATTGTTAACCAGCTTTAATGAAATTATTGATGTGACAAAGAGGCCTTGGTCTATGGTAAATGGTACTGAATCGTACAGTACATTGGAATTTCTGTTTATAAATACCATGCCCTGTTGAGCCGTCGAACCCAAATGTGGCTTTTAGCTTTAATTCTATAGTTTCAGCAAACATTTTTAAAACTTCATCTTTTAGTGTCATTATTCGCTCCAAAATATCTTGTAAAGGAACTACGGCAAAAGTTTCAAAAACTGAAATCTTGTCAGGTCTGCACTTTTCTTTGGCCTCAATCACATGCTTGTAGCTAAAGAACGTTTAAAGATCAATTTCGCTATACGGAATAATTATATATTCTTTATAATTTATCTATTCAAATATATTATTAAAAATCGTAAAAGCTTAATTTTTCTAAAGAATAATTACACTACTCGACAAAATTCTAATATATTTTTTTCCGCTGTCGCCCAAAATGAATTTTTCTGATAGATAGATAGATTTAAAATTTTTTAAAGAATAATTTTTTTTTTCCAGGTTTAGTTTTTTTTTAAGAATTTTTAAAAAATGTGGTATTTTTTGTCATAGGTAGTGCTCCTATTTTTCACATAACTTAAGTTTCTTATAACTGATTGTGTTGAACTTTGCAACTCTGAAAAGCTGACAAATTCAGATATAAGTCCGACCTAGACACTTTGTAGCTGCAGCTTAAGGTCTGGAAGATATAAAGATTTCAAATTCAAATTTCATAATTTTTTTCGGTATTTTTCCCCGAAATGTAGTCTTCGAAAATTCAGGAAAAGTCGAAAAAAATATTTTATTTCTAACATTTTTAGTTTTAGATAGACACATTAATTAGGCGTCGTTAAAGATATCGTTTGTAAGCATCAATGGATAACCGGCTATGTTACAGCCGTTTGACCAAACCTTCATATGCAATTCTGCACCATGAATTTAAGTGATAAAAAGTGGTTTACTGAATTTCTTTGTGACCATACAAGCAAAAACAATGACAAAAAACATGAAAAAAAATCCAATAGAGTTGTGCAATCCGATATTGAAAGTGCGAAAGATTGAGGAAGCATATCAATTTTGAATTATCAATTAAATTTCCACAATCGACAACTTCGCAAGGTTGTTTGAACAAAATAAGGACGAGTTTCGACGAGGTTTCGAAACCATGGATGAAACGTAAATCCACCATAATACATCAGTTAAAACAGTGGGTTTCTCAGGGTGACTCTGCGCCAAAAAAGGTGGGTTCTGGTTTTCATGGCGACCGTTTTTGTGATGCATTTAACTACCTATTTACCTCTTTAAAAAAATCAATGCCAAATATGATATCAACCCATTGAGGAGGATTTAAGCGAGGGGGAACGTTGTGAGCCACGGCAAATTAAGTCGAACCATTCTGAAAATTTGAATATTATGGCCAGAAGGAACAAATTAAATTTCGGTGGCTACGCAACGCCTTTCAAGCGCTTCTCATTCCCTCTCTCTTTCTCGCACACACTTCCACGAACCGTATAAATGAAAAGACGAATTTGTAGATGTCAAATGTAGATAAGACAGATGTAGATAACATATGTAAACCAGAAGAAACAAATTAAAATTCAGTGGCTTCGCAACGCCTGCCAAGCGCTGACTCATTCCCTCTCTGTCGCAAAAACTTGTACGTCTCAAATATGTAGTTATACATGTCATGTAAAAATTTAGAAGCAGATGTAAAAAGCATATGCAAAAAAAATTAGAAACATGTATAATATTCCAAAAATGATTTGACTTCATTTTTTGAAATATAATTTTTTGCCCAAAATTTAATTCGTCCCTTTTGCGAACATATAATAAGTTGCATAAATCGCAAGCTCACATGTATATGTATGTATGTACATATGTGTATACTGACTGAGTACCGGGTATAAGGTAAAGCCGCGGCCTTTTCCGCGGCTCACAACGTTCCCCCTCGTTGTTGTTGTTTATTGTTTTTTTTGTCAATCATTGTTTACATTTCCGCAGTGATTTCCAGATTTTCGCTGTGATTGCCAATTATTTAGGGTTGCATTTGACAACCATCGGCTAAATATCGCATAGAAACGTGCGGCTTAGGAATATTCAAAATAGACGGAGTAACTAACTGGGACATTTTCGGAAAGCTGGGTATCCAGCACCGCGGAAACTAAAAATTACTGTCAAACTCCATATAAGAAAAACTGGGCCAGGAATTTTTTCGTTTGTGTTTTCCTGGCCTCAGTATCCAGCAAGGTAAACGAAATCCACGAATTCTTATCGATAGTGTGTCTATCGACACGATAGTGAACTGAGTTGATGACAGTTGATCGTTTTTTCTTATATGCTCAGCTTCGTAACATAACCTAAAAGATTTTGCAGACATGATCTCGCTCTGAGCGGCTCTCTTTGTTTTGCTTTGAACCGGTTTTGGTCAAACTCTTTGCATTGACTCATTCGTGTGACGCTCTCAAATGAGTGTCGCGTAAAGAGTAATACGATTTTCGCTCACACAAAGACTCTCAGCAAAAGACAATTTGACTAAAAAACTCAACAGAAATGATCTTTGCCTTCGTGTGCATGTAAATACATACATACATACATACATACAAATAAATGTAAATGAGAACGCAACAATCGCGTCACCCATACATACGCAAAAGACAATTTGCTTAATTTATCTCAAGCAAACGATCAGTGTTTGACATGAGCGAAATGAAATCAGAAATAACTGTGTTGCTCAGAGCGCGAGCGAGCTAAGCCAGACGCGACAAAAACAGTTTCTGTCTGAGTCTTTTTTATTGTGTGAGTGAAAGACACTTATTTGCAGACAACGAAAAAGTGTCAACAGTTATTTGCGAGCTCTGACAAATACTATCGGCCGAGTGTGACCAAGTGTGCATGCGGTCACACTGCACGGTCAGCTGTGGTTTGTTTACGTTTTTTAATTTTGGCGCAAAAGTAAGAGTTGAATTCACAGCATAGCACTGAGTTTATATATTATGGCATTGGCGGTCCTTTACGTGGCATAGGAGGAGGACAACAGTGGCACAAAAAGGAGACAATATTGAGTAAATCCATATCTGCGGGAACGAAATAGCAACGGCCGATAAAATTATCTTTTACCTACCGTCTCTATGAATCTTCCATGTATCTTTTATTTCTATTGAACCAAAATGTTTCCTATCCGCCAAATTCCAAATCAACTCCCTTTTCTCAACACTCTTATAAGTTTTATTATTTCTTTTATTTTTATTTTTGTTAGCCATTTCTTGTCTGTTCATCATCTGTTCTTATTGTATAGACACACGTTCACGCACACACCTCAGTTTTAGCTGCATTTCAATAAAACTCTGATCTGAATACTACTTTCAAACTGTATGGTGGTACCCTCAGTACAAAGTACACCAAGACCGTATCGAACTAGTCCAGATAAACATTTTTGCTCTGCGCGACCTTCAATAGGATTGAAGACTTGTCAGACTTGTTGCCGCATAACCTTCACGATCCCTATTGATATCGTTATCCCTTCCATTCTGTAGTTCGAATCACAATTCCATCTATCATATTATATCTACTATTAAATTCCTTTCTCTTATTAAATTACTATACTCACTTACCTTCTCGTAATTAGTATCAGTATGTTTTATTAGTTAAGAAAATCAATTGAAACTTAATCGAACCTCCTCTTTTGATTTCTTGCAGTTGCAAATCGTTCGCGGGACGATGAGACACATTCAGTGGCATTGTCGGACACGACAGCCACTCCCCACTCCAGACACACCTACGTGGACGACGCATATGGCAACAGTCTGCCGCCGGATCTGCTTGCTTTCCCGGCACGCGTGCCACCCACCTCACCATCTGTGCAGTCATCACAGTCCAATATACCGGACCAAGTTCTTTACGGAATACGCTCGCCGCCACTAACTAGCCCCATTTACGCACACATGACGGCCCACAGCATCTACGGAGCCACCACCACGGCGGCCACCCACAACGGTTTCATGACGCTTCAGCACCCCAAGTCACGAAATTTGGCCCTAATTGCTACGGCCAACAGCTCACGACAACAGCAACAGCAGCAAAAGGCTGCCTCTACACACCACCAGCATGCCGCTGTGTCCCCGTTCCTTCCAGCCCCTGTGGTGTACTCGCCGACCACGGCCGTGGTAATGAAACAAGGCTACATGACCATTCCACGTAAGCCACGTGGCCCAGCTGGGCTCCCAGCTCGTCGGCAGCATCCTCCCACCCGGGAACTCAGCTCAGTGAGTTTCAATCGCCTACTTCGCCCAGTCCGAGCGAGACGGGAACAGCGACCACTGCAGAGCTGCTGGCTGAGCCCGTCTATGACAATCTTGGGCTGCGCACCACTGCCGGCGGCAACTCCACGCTTAATCTGCACAAGGCTCTCGGAGGCCAGGGAGCCCAGCAGCAATACTCGATGCGCGATCGTCCCCTGCCCGCAACGCCCAGCCTCACGTCTGTAGCCTCAGCGGCAAATGTTAGCAAGATCTACGAGCCCATCCACGAGTTAATACAGCAGCAGCAGCAACATCTGCAACAGCAGCATCAACAGCAACACCTTTTTCCCTCAGAAACAGAATCTCTGTATGGGGGAAAACATGGTATTACTATACTTCCGGGTGCCAGCATTACGTGGGGCTGGCCTGGGGTACCCCGGTTCACTTTCTCCCTCAATGCCGACATCAGGGTCACCCACACATGCCAGCATCGGCAGCTCGGGCTCACCGAAGATTGCAAAGATACCACCAAGGCCACCACCGAAACCCAAGAAGAAGATGTCCGTGACGACAACGCGCAGTGGGCAGGGCAGCACAAGTCAGCTGTTCGACGACGAGGATGAGGATGGGACCGAGGTTTAATTTGGCATCAAGAGGGATTCGACAATTAATTGGAACGGAAATGCCCTTTACACCCGCATAAATATGAACCGAATCGAATCCATACGTACCAAGCTAGAAGCGACAAAGCAGCCTTCACGGTACTTTCGCATATGAAGCAAGCGGCATCAGACTCGGTAGCCGCAGGTGGCTGAGAGTGAACACCCTGCTGATCCCGCTTCTCAAACATCCAACTGGAGGAGTAAAAAAGGCAGCAGGAGCACCTGCCTTCCTTGTTTATTCTGAAATGAACGCTATTCGCGCGACGAGTGTGCCAAACGACTGATGTAGAATTTAGTAATTAAACCAATAAACAGAACAAATAAACCAATAAACAAACAGAGAACTGCAGCTCAGCATGAGAAGCAACCCATATAAAGGATGCAGATTTGAAAATAAGAAAATCAAATATGTATATTTAAAAAAAAAACCAGTTCAGTACGCTAGGATATGATTTATTTGTCGTCCCAGGCGAAAGCAAAACGAACCATTTTGGCATTATCTAATCCCAAATACATATTAGCCAAAATATGTAAGAATCAAATTTATGAAAAGTGCACTCTTTTTTCCGCGTAGGATAGTTTATTTGCTGCAAAAATATTAATAGGTATATAGTGATAAAAAAGCTACACATACAGAAACACCAAAATTTGGAAAAGAAACATCTTAACTCAAAGCCACTATATTTCAGAAGAAACAAAAAAAAAACGGCACCACGACACAATAACATTCTTGTTATAATTTACAAAAACTTTTACAGAATTGTATAATAGTATAATTAATACATAAAAATTAAATAGTAACTATTTATAGATAAATAAAATACACCTAAGCCGTACACACTGTATGTATGTATATACATATTTGTGTACGTATGTAGTATATCCGAAACATTTTTTTTTGGAATCCTGCTTTAAAATGTGGGCTATGCTATAAAGGTGTACATGTATTCATAGGAAAGTATGTTAAGCACACTATGTGTTATTGTAAGAAGTTTGCAATCGCAACTAAAACAAAGGACGATGTAATTGAAACTAATATACATATTTGCACAACCTATTTCAAATATATACATATATTAAACAGATTGACATGTATTTGCATATGTACATGTACTTACTTATGAATGAATTTCTAGGCGAATAATAACCCCCTAAAAGTTGCGAAACAAAATCACAATCATATAAGAACAAAAATAGAATATCGTTTAATCAACTCCTAATAGGTCTTTGAATGGCAAATCAATACAAAATAAAGTAAAGATCGGATATTATAGCTAAGTAATCTACAAGTAGTTACAGGTGCACTTGAGACTACATCCGAACCGATTTTAACAGCTGATAACTAATTTGAAACTTGACTGCAGTTTCTAACTTGCGCCACCATAGTTTTTTTTTAATTCAGTCGTCACGAGTGCTATTGTGATGGTCATCGATTGATGGCTTCGGTTACACCTGAAAGCACTTTGAATGAGCTTAACCCGGCCTCCCAACTTTATATTACCTTCACACACACATATACACTCTATTACATATGTACGCTTGCTTATGTGTTCTAAGTATTTATGATATTTTTATCGATTTTTTAAATTGATTTCATACCTATCTATCAGTTAGAAGTTATGTGTGCATTTTTATTTATAGCACAACTGCCAAATTTCGAAAGAAAAAATACACTACAGAAAAAAGTGTGCATTAAAGTTGATTTGGGTGATTTGGCTAGAAATCACAGCAATAGAAAACTGATACATGAGAAATCACGCCCACACTTGCCTCTTGAGCGACTTTTTGGTGAAGGACATAAAGATCGCGACAGAAATCAGCAGAGGCTGAAAACACAACCCAAATCGTTTGAATAAGCAAAGTATTACATATTTAGTAATTATAATTATATTTTTCATGCTGCTTTCCTATTTGTAGAAATTTTAACACTAAAATTTGTTTGTATTTATGTATAGGATTGTTTTTGAATTTGGAGCATGCGCCAAATATTTAAAAGAAGAGATCTCGCGAAAATATTTTAATTTGCAGACATGATTTAAAAGCTCAAAAATATGCATCAAACAGACACAACATTTTTATGAAATTAGCAAAAATCCAAACCATTCTTATTTTAAACAATTTGAAACTAAATTTTAATGATAGAAGAGCTCTTATATATAAGTTTTTTATCATTTTTATATTGTTTTGCTAAGATTTGAAATATTACAATTAAATATGAATAAAACGGATTAAAAAAAAAAAACAACGAGGGCATTCAATTCATGTAAATTTATTACACAACTAAAAATAAGCATTTCCAAACCTAAATTAGGGATGCGCTTATTTGTATATGCGAAAAAAATGTTTCGGAATCAAAGCTCTCTGTGTATAAAAATGTTCGTTTGGTGTAAAACAATAAAATACAAAGTTTTCGCTCGATTCGGTATCGTTTACAGAGAGCGCCTTGAGGTCAAAGCTAAATAATATGTTATTTGGCCGAAGGTTCCTATGGGATCTATTCTATATGTATGTATATCACTTTGATCGGATTGAATTTTATAATAATGTAGAATAATATCGGCTTTTTACACCGGGCGCATTTCCTATCGATATTGGAAAAGACACCAAGAAGCAGATTTTTTTGTTTTTTTTTATTAGTGGTGATAGTTTTGCTGATAGGCAGAAAATAACGAAAATGTGCTGTTAAGCGCAAAAACAATCGAATGTTTCGAATAAACGTATCTGCATCGGAAAACAACGCAACTTTTTGCCACCACTAGGGCCCTAAGCTTAGCCTATGTAAAAAAACTGCGTCTCTGGGAAGACGCAGCCTCAGTGTAAACGGCACGTTAAAATAGCTCCTAAAATTTCAGCTCGATTTGTTATTATTTAAGCCTTTTCCCACACAGAAAATTTACGGGGAACAACAACAAATTTTGTTGCAAAAATGTATGGTGGAGTTCGACGAAAAGGAAAACCAAATAAATGAATTCGAGGAGGAAGAATTTTTTTGCAATGCTAAATTATTTTAATGAAAGTATGCCAAGAATGGTGTGGATAGTTGTAAATTGCAATCCAAATAAAATGTTACGTACAAGACTATGTTTTATCTGATTTAGAAATGGTAGGCAACTTTTTGTCTCCGTCATAGTCTTCCAAATTTATTCCATATTAATTTATTTCAAATATAGAGTTGCGTATATGAACATCGGCTCTCCAGAAAGTGGCAGCTATTCGACAATAAGAGCTCCATTAATAAGAATTGGGTTCTACTTAGTTCAATAGAGCAACCTGAAAAGTGCGATCTGCATTTATCTGCAGATACATATGTTCAGATCTGCCATTGCAAAAATGGAATTGCGGTCACAAACGATCTCTCTCTTTTTTCGATTCGCTTGTGCTCTTCGGTGCAACAGAGAGAGACACTTTTGATTGAGTGCTCACTGCAAACCTGACTTTGAAAGACTACTGCGCAATAAGTGTCTGCGAGTAAACGAGAGAACACGTTGTGAGACGCATCAAAGGCCGCGGCTCTACTTTATACCCGGCACTCAGTCATTTTACATATGTACGTGTGAGCTTACAATTGATACAATTACAATTATATATTAGATGTTATCTGTTTCCATTTTTTGTACATATGATTTTTACATATGCTTCTAAATTTCTATGATTATCGACTATATCGGCTATATCGATTCGGCTATTGATGCTGATCAAGAATAGATATACTTTATGGGGTCGGTAACGCTTTCTGCTGGGCGTTACACACAACCGTTATCACCACAAATCTAATATACTCCTATACTTTTCAAGTACCGGGTATAAAAACAACAATTCTTTAAAAAAAATTGTAATCTCCAAATCTTTCAGAAAAAGTCATTTTGGGCCACAGCGAAAATGTCCTGTTGCCTAGCGTTATCAAAAATGGTTCCTTAAACTTAGGATCCAACTTCGTTTGGAGACGTTCCTCACACTTGAGCAAGACATGGTCGCCTAAGCCAAATCTCACAATTTTTGCCTTATCTCTATAAAATCTCTTTTTATCGTAGTCTGCATTACTTATGTATATATTTCGTTGGCCTCGAGTTCTAACGCCTTCTACATCGACATTTTCTTTTTCTACCAATGGCATCATACCCAAAGGTCTTGCCTCCTTTCCAATTAATCCAATCTCCAATGGACTAACCTTGGTGACTCGATTCGTTGTACAATTACTGCATCTTGCCAAGATCGTTTACTTGTCTCCAGAGCCGTCAACATTTCTTTCATGGTACTCATAACGCGCTCTACCTGACCGTTCTCGTGACTAGCGCCAGTTGCTATCAAATAAAAATCAATTTTTTGCGTAGAGCAAAACTTTCGGAAGCATTTAAATGTAAAACTGATCAGCGATACGATTGGATACACAAAATAAAGATATGGCAGATTTTACTGTCTCTATGCAACTATCTGTATCAAGACTAAGAGTGTGATGAAGATACACGAATTTAGTGAACGCATCGTTCTGCACTATCACGCGTTCCTTGCGGCCACTCTTCCCACTCAGCTTGCCGCTTATACGCTCGTAACAATATGTATCGTATGCCATGGTACATATGTCGATCTTCGGTATTGAATGCAATTCTGCATATATGTATATATGTCGCATATTACGTTTAATAAATTCAAATTATAACGAACTTCTTGCTTATTCTCCTTGTCTTCTGTTTTTGATGTCATTTGCCATTGCCTGTTGTTTCTCTTGAAAGCGAGACAGAACGTTTCTGTCAACGTAGTCCGAGCGTGAGCATGAGTGAGATGGAAGTAGCTGTGTGTGTGACAGCATAAAACAGAATAAGAATTAGACACTGGAAAGTGTAATGGTGTTAAAGTGGAAAAGGGATTGTAAATTGAGAATAGAGAAAAGATGTTCTCTGCTTCTGGCTGATTATTCTTGTTTGGTCGTTGAAAGAAAAAGTCATGCCACGCTCGAGAAAACGTTTCGCAAAACAAGCCGTGCAAATAGAAAAAGAAATGGACTCTGGTTCTGGCAATGAATCTTCGTCATCAGAAGTGGGATTAGCTACGCCTGAAGTCAGCGGTGAAGATAATATTCGAGCTCTCTTGGAATCACAGAATCGCCACTTTTCGGAACTCATTAAAGTAGTCCAGCGTTCGCAAGTAACAGCGAACGATACCATGGCTGTTGTACTGCCCAAATTCAACCCTGATCGTGACGGCGCAGATCCTCGTTCGTGGAGTGAAACAGTGGATTACATTTTGTCCGAAAATCCATTGGAGGGCAGCGCTTTGGTGATGACTCTTAGCAAGTCGCTACAAGGTAGCGCGTCACATTGGCTTTCGCAAACATGCTTTGCTGGCATTACATGGAAGCAGTTCAGAGAGTTATTTCTGCAACATTTTGCCGGAACGGAGACCGTGGCGGCGACAGTTATGAATTTACTAACTGGGCGTCCCAAAGAAGGAGAATGTATGTCGCTGTATGGAAGCCGAATGGTAACCTCGCTGATGTCTAGATGGAAGTCACTGAGTGTGGAGCAAATTGCAGTGTCTGTTGCTCTGGCACATACAGCGGGAATTGATAAGAGGCTGCGACGCTTGGTTTTTACTACGGAAGTAAAGACGAGAATCGAGATGCACCAAGAACTAAAAGCCTTCTCGTTTGACACAAAGCCGAGCCAGAATTCGAACGATGATTCATCAGGACCACCATGAAAAAGACTCAAGCTGTTTCCTCACATTAAGTGTCACAAGTGTGGAAAACCTGGCCACAAGAAGATGGATTGTCGCTCAAATAGAGAGACAACCTTGCAGCAAAAGTCTGCTAATCAACACTCTGCCTATACAGGAGGAAAAGATCGATCAACTTTAACCTGTTACAACTGTGGAAAGCCTGGGCATGTGTCTACTGTGTGTCCGGAGCGTCGAGCGCCGAATAAGAGTAACATTGTCAAAGACGTCAACATGTGCACCGTACTTGAAACCTTGGGAACTTTGTTGCAGTTTGGTGAGTCGTTCCAATTTTAACTATATTCGATGCGCAATTTCCCATTGAGCTTCACACAGACGCAAGTGCTGACGGCTATGGGGCAATTTTGTTGCATAAGATTGACAATAGGCCTCGTGTGATTGAGTATTTTAGCAAACGAACGTCACCCGCAGAATCTCGATACCACTCGTATGAATTGGAGACCCTTGCTGTGTATAACGCTATTAAGCACTTTCGCCATTACTTACATGGCCGTCATTTTGTAGTGTTTACGGATTGCAATTCGCTTAAAGCCTCTCGCAATAAGGCAGAGTTGACTCCAAGAGTACATCGGTGGTGGTCGTATATGCAATCGTTTGAATTTGAGATAGAGTACAGACCGGGTGAGCGAATGGCTCATGTAGATTTCCTTTCTCGAAACCCAGTGTCAGAAGGTCAAACGAAGGCGGCAGGTGTGGCCGAAGTGCACATAAATTTGACAGAGATTACTGACAACTGGCTGTTGGCTGAACAGCAAAGAGATGAAGAAACTTCGTGTATTGTTTCTAAATTGCGTAGTAATGAGCTTTCTGAGGAACTGGCCAAAACTTACGAATTACGAGGTGGAATATTGTATAGGAAAATTCAGAGAAATGGCAAGACGCGTTGTCTTCCTATTATCCCTAAGTCGTTTAGGTGGTCTGCTGTCAATAATGTACACGAGGCGATTATGCATCTTGGTTGGGAGAAAACTTTAGAGAAAATGTACGAGTTTTATTGGTTTGACAAAATGTGCAAGTATGTCCGCAAATTCGTTGAAAACTGCATTACCTGCAGATTGTCTAAACCACCTTCAGGCAAAATACAAGCTGAACTACACCCCATCCTGAAAATTGATATTCCGTGGCACACAGTTCATATCGACATCACTGGAAAGCTTAGCGGGAAAAATGACCAGAAGGAATGTGTAATCGTCCAGATAGATGCTTTTACCAAATACGTTTATTTTTCTCATCCGGTGAGGCTTGATACTGAAAGTTGTATTAAGGCAGTGAGGTCTTTGATATCGTTGTTTGGCGTCCCTACTCGGCTGATCGCGGATCAAGGTCGAAGTTTCTCTAGTACAGCGTTCCGAGATTTTTGCTCTGCACAAAAGATAGACTTACATTTAATTGCAACAGGTGCCAGTCGGGCTTATGGTCAAGTGGAGAGAGTAATGAGTACTCTGAAATCCATGTTAACCGCAGTTGAGACAGGTCAGGGTTCTTGGCAGGACGCATTACACGAGGTTCAACTGGCTCTTAATTGCACGCCCAATAGAGTAACCAAAGTAAGCCCATTAGAGTTGCTTATAGGAAAAGAAGCGAGGCCATTTGGTCTTATCCCCGTCGTTGAAAATGAAAATAGCGTAGATGTTAATTTAGCTCGACAAATTGCAAAGCATAATATGACAAAGAATGCTAATTATGATAGGGCTAGATTTGATAGAGATAAAGCGACTATAATACGACATAAAGTTGGTGACTATGTTCTGATTAAGAATGAAGAACGACATCAAACCAAATTAGACCCTAAGTATAGAGGCCCATTTTTAGTGGCAGAAGTCCTAGAAGGAGATCGGTATACGCTGAAAGCGTTAAATAGCAACCGAACATACAAGTACTCTCATGAATTTCTACGCAGTATGCCTGAAAAGGGAATTACCACTGAGTTTAATGACAAGTTTGGCGAAGAAGGTGATACGAATCGAGTCAGTGAGGACTGCGATGTTGAAAGTGAGTAAGATGTGATAAACTTCGATCAAAGATTGTACGGCTCTCTGCAGGGTGGGTGCCCGAGTTATGCGGTTCGCCACTTGTTGCATTGTAGTTGGAAATCTTGGTGAGGATCGATTGTCCGAGTTAGTTGGCCGGTTTATAGTTGTGACAACTGCGTGCTATGTAATTTGGCCGGTTTGTTGAGATATAATCTGTGAGCTAGACTAACAAGGATATTGCCATGCCGGTTTATCTGAAGTAAACTGTGTGCCTGGTAGTAAAAGCCAAGAAGTGAGAATAGTATTGTCATGTGAAATAAATTTAAAGTAGTGGTAATCCCGATGTCATGGCGTAGAGTGGTGAGATGTACACAGTTAAAAGAAAATAATAATAATAAAATAAGTAACGAAAATGAATTAAAAATGATTATGTTATTTTACGAAACTCTTGGAAATATTTAATTTTTGCCGTAGTAACTAATGTAAAATTGAAATTGTTAGTTTGAGAAATTTGAAAATATTTAACTCTAATGAAGATGAATTAATAATAATTTTTATTTTGAGAAACTTATGAAATTACTTAATTTTTCATTTTGTTAATGAAAATAAAATTAGTTAACACACGAGGACGTGTGTGTGTCAGGAAGGCCGTGTCGCATATTACGTTTAGTAAATTCAAATTATAACGAACTTCTTGCTTATTCTCCTTGTCTTCTGTTTTTGATGTCATTTGCCATTGCCTGTTGTTTCTCTTGAAAGCGAGACAGAACGTAGTCAACGTAGTCCGAGCGTGAGCATGAGTGAGATGGAAGTAGCTGTGTGTGTGACAGCATAAAACAGAATAAGAATTAGACACTGGAAAGTGTAATGGTGTTAAAGTGGAAAAGGGATTGTAAATTGAGAATAGAGAAAAGATGTTCTCTGCTTCTGGCTGATTATTCTTGTTTGGTCGTTGAAAGAAAAAGTCATGCCACGCTCGAGAAAACGTTTCGCAAAACAAGCCGTGCAAATAGAAAAAGAAATGGACTCTGGTTCTGGCAATGAATCTTCGTCATATACATACATATACATCTTATCTAAAGTTTTTTTCCAGCCCAGATGCATTATAACTTCAGGTACGTGATTAATAACTGACCACCTGAACGCCCTGGGTATTACAGGCAGGAACCTAGTTCAACCATTTCTTTGTATTTTCTTGTATAGTATACCAGCTCGCAGCTCATATGTCTTTGCAATCTTATCTTGCAATTCATTCTTTTTCATTTTTAAAACTACGTCAGCTAACTGGCGCTGCTGTTCTACTAGGAGGCAATTATTCCATGTTTCCGCTAGTTCCACGCGCAATTCCTTATTCTTTACCACATTTGCATGTCTATCATCCGGTAAGGGGGTGCGTAGAGAAAGTCTACATGTGCCATATGATTCCCTTTTCTATACTCAACTTGCATATGATTCCCTTTTCTATATTCTACACTAAAATCAAATGATTATAGGGATGCCCACCAGCGATATACCAATCTTATGTCAACTATCTTTCAGATAATTGCAATCAGTGTATACCACAATAGGACGGCCATGCAGGTAATGGCGGAAATGTTGTACAGCATTTAACACGGCTAGCGTTTCCAACTCATATAAGTGATTTTTTGATTCTAATGCTGTAGTGCATATGCAATAATACTCGATAACCCTCGATTTGCCATTTACCTTACCCTACACTACTCGACAAAATTCAACTTTTATTTTCCGCTGTGGCCAAAAATGACTTTTTCTGATAGATTTGGAGATTTAAAATTTTTTAAAGGCTTATGGTTTTTTTTCAAGAAATAGTTTTTTTTTTTAATTTTAAAAAAATTTTGTATTTTTTGTCATAGGTAGTGCTTCTATTTTTCACATAACTTAAGTTTCCTACAACTGGTTGTATTCAACTTTGCAGTTAAAACGCTGTGAGCCGCGGCAAAGACCGCGGCTCTACATTATACCCGGTACTCATTTATGAAATTTATTATATGTTCGCAAAAGAGACAAATTAAATTTTGGGCAAAAAATACTAAAAAAAAAAACGTGAGGGTGTGTCCTAACTTATACCCGGTACTCTGTCCGTATATACATACATACATATATGAGCTTGCGATTTATGCAATTTATTATATGTTCGCAAAAGGGACGAATTAAATTTTGGGCAAAAAATAATATTTCAAAAATGAAGTCAAATCATTTTTGGAATATTATACATGTTTCCAATTTTGTTTGCATATGCGTTTTACATCTGCTTCTACATTTCCACATGTATAACTACATATTTGAGACGTACAAGTGTTTGCGACAGAGAGAGAGGGAATGAGTCAGCGCTTGGTAGGCGTTGCGTAGCCACTGAAATTTAATTTGTTTCTTTTGGCCATAATAATGATCCGACCTGATCCACATTCGGCAATCTGGTAGATATGGTTATTTTCCATGATTCTACGTTTTTGGTTTTCATTTATATTAAAAATTGTGGATTCCACAGATTTTCGTCCTTTGTGGGGGCGTAAGGGCGTGGCAAAATTTTGAAATAAACTCGTGCTGGTTTGATATCACAGAAGTTTGGATAGAAAGTTTGGTTGGTCTAGCTCTTATAGTCTCTGAGAACTAGGCGTAAAAAAATACGAATGGGCAAAGCAGATAGGGTCGCGTGTGAGAGAGGGCGAGAGGGAATGATGACTTTCGAATTGGTTTTCTTCATTGTAGCTATAATAATGATCCGATCTGATCCAGATTCAACACTCTGTGTTGATCATTCTCTATGATTCTGCCTATTTAGTTTTCTCGTATCTTCAAAATTGTGTACGCCACAGACTTTCGTCCTTTGTGCGGGCGGAAGGGGGCGTGGCGAAATTTTGAAATACTTTGAGTAGTGTGATAACACAGGAGACTGAATACAAAACTTGGTTACTCTAGCTTTAATAGTCTACGAGATATAGGCGCAAATGAAGACGGAGCAGACGGACGGACAGACATGGCTATATCGACTCTGCTATTGATGCTGATCAAGAATATATGTATATACTTTATGGGGTCGGAAACGCTTCCTTCTGGGCGTTACACACAACCGTTATCCCCACAAATCTAATATACCCCTATACTCTTTGAGTACCGGGTATAAAAATCATTTTTGGCGACAGCGGAAAAGTCGTGTCGAGTAGTACTATCGAACTAGCATCGGTATGCAACTCAACATAAGACTGTAGATCATAGATTACACTACTCAACAAAATTTATTTTTTATTTCTGCTGTCGCCCAAAATGAATTTTTCTGATAGATTGGAACATTTAACATTTTTTTAAGAATTATGGTTTTTTTTATGGTTTAGATCCTTTTAAAGAGTATTTTTAAAATTTTGGTTTTTTCTTTATAGGTAGTGCTTCTATTTTTCACATAACTATAAGCTATAAGTCCGACCCAGACACTTTGTAGCTGCATCTTAACGTCTGGAAGATATTAAGCATTCAAATTCATAATTTTTTTCGGTATTTTTCCAGAAATTTTGACTTTGAAAACTCGGGAAAAATACACATTAATTAGGCGTCGTTTAAGGTTTCGTTTATAAAAATCGATGGATAAACGGCCGTTGCAGCCGTTTGACCAAAACGGTTGGTTTGAACGTATTTTTACCTGAAAAATACTTGAATTTATTCAAGTGTTAAAATTTTTTAAGTTACTTGGCTGTCTTCTTTTGTCATTAGAGTCAGATTCTCTTAAGAGAGTCTACACATAGTCGCCCAACATATTCTCATTCCAAACACCTTGATACCGTCGTTCCAAAGATTTTAATTGTTGGTGAAATCTCTGTCCGTGTTCATCACTAACATCCCCAAGGTTTGGCGGAAAAAAGTCTAAGTGGGAGTGCAGGAAATGGATTTTTAGTGACATGTTGGCTCCAATTCTAGCTCCAGTCCTAGCTTAATGTGCAATGGTGGTAATATAAGGTCTTGGACTTTCAAAAGAGCTGCATATTGTACGTTGTGATGTCCCAAAGCAATGCGCTTTACTATCTCGCCTATCCCATAAGCACAGGAAGCAATAGTATTATGTATAACCGCCTTGCAATCCAGTTAACATGGCTACTACTTTTAAGTCACACGCGACGTTCCACTGGTGTTCTTTATATTTTATATTTTCAAACAATTTAGTCATTGTTTGATAGGACTCCATTGTGTAGAAAAACAGGCTTTAAACTTTCCTAACTGCTGTCAAAAAATAACCTCCAATCTTTTGGGTCGTAAGCTTCAGTTACTTGAAGAGGCTGAAAATGTCGTGGCAAACGCACTTGTCATCCTTCGTCATATTATTTTGTGCGTGAACCACAACAAACGGGCATCCTTTAAAATAGATCCAAAAAGCTCGGCTTTACTTTTAGAAAGTTCCAGGATCCTCACCAAATCGTTTAATTGTTCCTGTGAAAGAGGCTTGCATTATTTATATTCTCTTCATTGGTCATTACTTGAATCCGTTGTTCCATGCGAACAAACAAACAAAAGAAACATTCAGTGCACTGAATCTCTGGTTTTCCCCATATATTTAAAGTTCCAAATTTAAATTGTTTTCTAAATGTTTTCATATACAGCTTGGAGCCCATTCTTCGCCAATACTTTTGTACCTGATTTTAAAGTTTTCTTTATACTGTTCTTGAAGCTTTTCGGTAAAAACGAATTTTTCTGTTCGGTAAGCACATGAAAATTATCGGCTTGAGTTATCGATTTCAATTAGAAACAAGTGGTATTTTTTGAATACACGCGATCGTAGTTATGTATATTTATCCGGTAAATGTTAAATACGTGGACAACCTCTCAGAAATTAACGAAATTTTTTTCCTGGATAGACCCCGATTTATCATGAATTTAGGTAAAAAAATTTTATGGCGGTCGCTTCTAGTTTTTTTTTTTAATATTTAAAGTTTAAAGTTTTTCACACCAAAAATGGCTTGCCCGGGTCACTTCCTGTGTTGTTGTTGTTGATTTTTTGTGTGATTTTTCATGTTTTTTGTTGTCCTTTTAGTTGTTGTTGTTGTTTTGGATAATTGTTATTTTTTTGGGTATTTTTTTGTGTTATTATGAGTTATTTTAACCAATAAATAAGAAAGCGATAGAAATGTGTTTGGCATGTATATATTTGTACTGCGAAGTTAGCTATTTTATATTTAGTTTGCAGTTAAAGCTATATTTTATTTCAAAAGTGTCTAAAATAGCTATAAAGTAGCTATACTAGCCTATAACTAAACTGAAATAAACTAAACTAGCTACAAGTGATGACAAGAAAAAGGGTCGTCTCGACGCTGTGGCCATAGCAACGGTAATTGGTGGGTTTACTCCTCGGCTTCAGAATCCTGTGGGAGATATGAATGTATAAAAGTAGTTGTGCTGTATTATATAAATGAAAAAATAGCGCCCCAGGCGCAATTTTTTTTTTTTTTGAATTTTCCGCCTGGGGCGCTACTTTTTCATTTATTTAATACAGCACAACTACTTTTGTAGTTGCAAGTGATATAGCTCATTTACCTCTTCGAAATGAACATCATTATTCAGACGGACCCCTTGCTTGGATCGTATAAATTACCAAGCGCCGTGAACAACTCATGGATCCGGTCCCTGTGATCTTCAAATCGTTTTTGAAATTGGAATTTAGCCAAGTAACCCACGTAGTGATTTTTTTTCGGCAGTAGCCGGCGCGACAAATATGGTAAATCCCATTGACCGTTACAATGTCTCGCCATAGCGTTGAGACGACTCGCATTCATTGTGGCCAGTTAACCTACTTTATAGCTAGTTTACAGCTACTTTATAGCTATTTTATTATGTGTAAAATGAAATATAGCTTTAATTTCAAACAAGCTATTTTATAGCTAACTTCGCAACACAAATAAACAGAAAAAACCAACAACAACAATCCATTTTTGGCGTGAAAAACTCTAAACTTTAAATATTAAAAAAAAAAACTAGAAGCGACCGCCACAAAATTTGTTTACCTAAATTCATGATAAATCGGGGTCTATCCAGGAAAAAAATTTCGTTAATTTCTGAGAGGTTGTCCACGTATTTAACATTTACCCAGGTAGGGTATATATCCGAAATATATCCTTACCTAATACTCGGTTAAACCAAAACTACAGGTCCTTTTTGTTTCCTGCAATCCCATTTTGGAAGTTTGACCAGCAACGTACCGGACGGTATTTTGCAGGTAAAAGTAGTTTTTAGTCGTTTTGGTCAAACGGCTGAAACTTGGCCGTTTATTCATCGATTTTTAACGTCTTTTTCCTGAGTTTTCAAAGTCAAAATTTCGGGAAAAAATACAGAAATAAATTATGAAATTTGAATTTGAAAGCTTAATATCTTCCAGACGTTAAGCTGCAGCTACAAAGTGTCGGGGTCGAACTTTATAAACTTTTTGAGAACAGAGTTCAATACAACCAGTTTTAGAAACTTAAGTTATGTGAAAAATAGAAGCACTACCTCTGAAGAAAAATACCAAACTTCTAAAAATTCTTTAATAAAGCGGAAATAAAAGGCTGAATTCTGTTGAGTAGTGTAATCAACACACAATCGATCTCCACCATTTTTCTTCTTTACAAGCAGCATTGGACTTAAAAATGGAGAGCAGCCCGAAGCAGGACGAATGACACCAGTCGCTAGAAGTTCTTGTATTTTGCCTCTCACCAACGTTTTGGGGTGCCCTTTATAAACCTGTGGTCATACATATGGCTCCAATATTTCGACTAATATGACCTTGTTTAACTCCCCACAATTGGCAATGTCGGACAGCGTGTTGACAGTATTGATCTTATATATGTCGAATTTGTTGGCATCTATCGAAACACCAAAACCCTGACTCAAAATTTCACGGCCAATTCACACGTCATGCATTAAACATTCATCCATTACCACATGAAATAGGATTTCTAAAGAATATTTAAAGAAATTTTGACAATCTATAGGATTTGCAACGTACATGATATCGATTTTTCGCCAATGCCTCTTAAAACTACCTTATTATTGATTTTTTTGCCCGCGTACTTTTTATACCCGGTACTCGAAGAGTATAGGGGTATATTAGATTTGTGGTGATAACGGTTGTGTGTAACGCCCAGCAGAAAGCGTTTCCGACCCCATAAAGTGTATATAGTCTTGATCAGCATCAATAGCCGAGTCGATATAGTCATGTCTGTCTGTCCGTCCGTCTGTCATTCTGCACGTCCGTCTGTCCGTCTTCATTAGCGCCTAGATCTCAGAGACTATAAGAGCTAGAGCAACCAAGTTTTGTATCCAGTCTCCTGTGTGATCACACTACTCCAAATGTGTTGCAAAATTTCGCCACGTCCCCACAAAGGACGAAAATCTGTGGAATCCACAATTTTTAAGGTACGAGAAAACAAAAAACGCAGAATCATGGGAAATGACCGTGTCTAACAGATTGCCGAATCTGGATCAGGTCGAATCATTATCATGGACAGAAGGAACAAATTAAATTTCAGTGGCTGCGGAACGCCTGCCAAGCGCTTACTCATTCCCTCTCTCTCTCGTACACACTTGTACGTGTCAAATATGTAGTTATACATGTACATTATGAAATGTAGAAGCAGATGTAAAAATCATATGTAAGCAAAAATGGAAACATGTATAAAAATTCCAAAAATTGTTTGACTTCATTTTTTTATTTTAAATATTATTTTTTGCCCAAAATTTAATTCGTCCCTTTTGCGAACATATAATAAATTTCATAAGTCGTAAGATCATATACATATGTATGTACATATGTATATACTGACTGAGTACCGGGTATAAAGAGAGTTCCCCCTCGTTAATAATGAACATTCGGCACCCGAGTCAAAGAAAAACGGAACAGGCTCACCATACTTATACAGGGTTCCCTTTGGCTCCTCCACGGTACAGACATCACCCCGCCTTTCGTTTTCCAGTTTAGGCACTCCGCCATTCTATATCTAACTTTGCCACAGAAGTGTCACTGTAGCGTCAATTTTTGCTTCTTCCGTTCGGTGCCAGGTTATCGTTCCGTTTGCCAAATAAATACGCTCGCAACTGCTCCAATTCACTGAGTATACTGATATTGGTAGTGAATAGCAAGCGCTGCAGTCGGTTGTTCATTTTGGACGTGTGGGCGAGACAACGGATATTTCCTCCAGATTCACTGTTTTCCATTTAGACAGCAGTGACGTCACTAAGCGGCTGCCACATACAGACAAACACTTGCTCGGCAAAGGCCGCGCTCGCAACGTACCCTCTCGTTATATACATATAAGATGCTATCTGTTTCAATATTTATTTACATATGTTTTTTACATCTGTCTTCTACATTTCTACATCTACATATATATCTACGTATATATGGTCGTGGAAGTGTGTTCGAGAGAGAGAGAGGGAATAAGTAAGCGCTTGGCAGTCGCACAGTGGGACTCTGCCTGGAGATAAAAAATCATTTTTTTCATGAACGCGTTTGGCAAAAATAAAATATGTAAAACATACATATGTCCCATTACATATTTCCCATTTGTAAAAAAACTCAAAAAAGAAAAAAAAACGAGAGGTAACGTGTGAGCCGCGGCAAAGGCCGCGGCTCTACTCTTATACCCGGTACTCAGTCAGTATACACATATGTACATACATACATATATGAGCTTGCGATTTCTGCAATTTATTATATGTTCGCAAAAGGGAAAAATTAAATTTTGGGCAAAAAATAATATTTCAAAAAATGAAGTCAAATCATTTTTGGAATTTTTATACATGTTTCCATTTTTGTTTACATATGCTTTTTACATCTGCTTCTAAATTTCTACATGACATGTATTACTACAAATTTCAGACGTACACGTGTGTACGAAAGAGAGAGGGAATGAGAAAGCGCTTGGCAGGTGTTGCGTAGCCACTGAAATTAAATTTGTTCCTTCTGTCCATAATATTGATTCGACCTGATCCATATTCGGCAATTTGGTAGACATGGTAATTTTCCATGATTCTGCGTTTTTGGTTTTCTCGAACCTTAAAAATTGTCGATTCTACAGATTTTCGTTCTTTGTGGGGGCGGAAGGGGGCGTGGCAAATTTTTTAAATAAACTCGTGCTTGTTTGATATCACAGGAGCTTGGATAGAATGTTTGGTTGCTCTAGCTTTTATAGTCTCTGAGAACTAGGCGTCAAAAAATACGAATGGGCAAAGCAGACGTGGTCGCGTGTGAGAGAGAGCGAAAGAGAATGATAACTTTCGAAATGGTTTTCTTCATAGTGGCTATATTAATAATCAGATCTGATCCAGATTCAACACTCTGATAGAAATGATCATTCTCTATGATTCTGCGTTTTAAGTTTTCTCGTTACTTTAAATTTGTGCATGCCACAGATGTTTGTCCTTTGTGTGGGCGGAAGGGGGCGGCGCGAAATTTTGAAATACACTTGTAGTAGTGTGATAACACAGAAGACTGGATACAAAACTTGGTTGTTCTAGGCGCTCATGAAGACAGACAGACGGACGGACGGACGGACAGACAGACATGGCTATATCGACTCGGCTATTGATGCTGATCAAGAATATATATACTTTATGGGGTCGGAAACGCTTCCTTCTGGGTATTACACACATCCGTTATAACCACAAATCTAATATACCCCTATACTCTTCGAGTACCGGGTAAAAAAAACTATTGAAATTAGGCGAAACCGCATATGTGTGCCAGGTCAAATTCTGTAAGGCCAGAGTTTATTTAGGTGCACACAAATCTCGAGTTTACTCAAAACCTGAAAATATTGTGCATAGCCATGGCCCGCAGAATCATGAAATGGAAAAAATCAGTGCTCTTAGTGAAATAAAATGAAATGCAAAAATAATAGCAATTTCGACACCAAAAAAGTTTTCAATGATGTTCTTGCTGAGTAAGATTATTACATTATTATATCAACTCAAATTTTAATATTACATGCTTCCTGCTACATATGTATGTACATATGTATGTACATGCAGTGCACTATGGGGAATTTGACCACTTTTTCTGGCCAAACCCATTTTCCAAAAGTCGTAAAAATTTAAAATTTTTAACGGATATATATCGGAATAACATTGGTCTTCAATGTTACGTATCGAAATTTTAACAGAGCGAACCACTGTTAATTTAACAGCTTTCAAAATCAGCTGTTTTCTGTCAAGCACAGAGAAATTATTTTCAAAGTTTGAAGTTAAAAAAAGTGATTAATTGACCAATTTTAGTGCGGTTTTTACAATGGATACAAATCTGAGAGGTTTTTAATATCTTCTTTTGCTGTTGAACTGTACAAATTCTCCTTATATTTCGTGTAATTTTGAATAGTTTGACTGGTGATATTTTGTGACAAAAATTTGTCTTTAAAGAGGCCTACAAAAAGAGTGAAACCTATTGGAACCCTAAGATTTAATACATATGAAGAGAATTTAATTTTCTTTCAAATGCATATAATATAAATGTGCACTTTTTTGCACTTGTATTGATGTGATATCACAGAAGCTTGGATAGAAACTTTGTTTGATCTAGTTCTTATAGTCTCTGAGATCTAGGCGCTTATTTGGATGAATAGGCAAAGAACACAGGGTGGTGTGTGAGAGAGAAAATGGTTCTCTTCATTGTGGCTATACTATTGATCCGATCTGATCCAGATTCAACATCCTGATAGAAATAGTCATCCTCTATTATTCTGCGTTTTTATTTGTCTCGTACTATCAAAATTGTGTATACCACAGATTTTCGTCCTTTGCGTGGGCGGAAAAGGGCGGAGCGAAATTTTGAACTACACTTGTTAATGTGATATATAACAGGAGCTTGGATACAAAATTTGGTCCATCTAGCTTTTATGGTCTCTGAGATCTAGGCGCTCATAAAGACGGTACTCTCGATTAGCGGGTATAGAAAAGAGCTACCACTCCCATTTATTCAAAAAATCTTCCTCTTACTATTATTAACTCATATCAAAAAACCGAACATAAAAATATTGCTTCGTTTGGAAGTTATTAATTTAGGCCACAAAAAGTGGTCAAATTCCCCAAATCGCGCGAGTTTTTTTTTTTAATTTTTTGCCTGCGGCGCTACTTTTTCATTTATATAATACAGCACAACTACTTTTATACATTCATATGTATCTCCCACAGGATTCTGAAGCCGAGGAATAAACCCACCAATTACCGTTGCAATGGCCACAGCGTCGAGACGACCCTTTAGTTTATTTTAGTTTAGCTATAGGCCAGTATGGCTACTTTATAGCTATTTTAGACATTTTTGAAATAAAATATATGTAGCTTTAACTGAAAACTAGCTATAAAATAGCTAACTTCGCAGTTCAAATATATACATACAAAACACATTTCTATCCTTTCTTATTTATTGGTTAAAATAACTCATAATAACACAAAAAAATACCCAAAAAAATAACAATTATCCAAAACAACAACAACAACTAAAAGTACAACAAAAAACATGAAAAACCACACAAAAAATCAACAACAACAACACAGCAAGTGACCCGGGCAAGCCATTTTTGGCGTGAAAAACTCTAAACTTTAAATATATTAAAAAAAAACTAGAAGCGATCGCCACAAAATTTTTTTACCAAAATTCATGATAAATCGGGGTCTATCCAGGAAAAAATTTCGTTAAATTCTGAGAGGTAGTCCATGTATTTAACATTTACTGAAATAAATTATGACTCTGTCAAACGCACTTTGCAAAGAAAAAGACAGCCTTTATTGCCAAAGTCTTCATCGTCTGCAGAGAATGTTCTGGAAGCTTTTCAGGATGAAAAATATCATGAACCGTTTTGGTATGGAGGGGAATACCAAGGGAATACTGCAAAGCAGTTCTATAACAAAATGTACGTAATCGCCTTGATGCAAGCCAATATTCAGGAGCATAATAGGCATTATTTAATTGATGCTACATTTAAAGTGTGCCTTTTTGGAGCTTTAAGCTACTTTTAATAATTTATATTAAATATTTGCAGAAGGTAAATTGCTTTTCATTCTACATTTCATTTACTTAACCAACAATCAATTAATCAACTATTTATTTTATTAGATAGCCCCTTTTGTTTTTGTTTTAATGACTCGCAAAACGGAGCTGTGTTATCAGTACTTATTTACATACATACATATGTACATAGACTCAAACATTTGCTGCCTTAAAGAAGCATCCTTTACATCTGATTATGAAATGGCAATGCGAAACGCGATAAAAGACCTGCATCCCAACATGAATTTTTACGCTTGTTAGTTTCATTTTACTCAACCATGCAAGAAAAATACCAAACAATCGATTGGTTTTGAAAATACGCTGAAATGCAATAAGGACGCTTACATGCTATTTATGAAATTCTTTCATTTGCCGCTGCTACCAGAAAACAAAAATTATCGAAGGATTTAACCTTCTAAAATGCGAAGCAATAACCTTAGACAAGAAGCTGTTTTCTTCATTTTTAAAATATTTTAAGAGACAGTGGCTTAAAAAGGTATGTTATATTTATTGTTTAATAATTGAATTGTATTTTACTTATAAATGTGTAACCATAGGAGGGATAATGTAATTATATAGGAGGGACTCAAAAGCATATCCGTGTTTAAGCGGTTAACTAGAACCACGAGTGCAGTAGAAGCTTTTAATTTGAACTTGGAAAAATAAAATACAAGCAAATGGGCACTTTTTAAAATTTTTCTACATCTTATTGATGCAGAATATGGAAAAATTCGCGAGTTTGCTTTACTCTTTCAAAATGGTAGAAATCAGACACAGAAAAAACTTACGTGTTGCAAAAATTTTAAGTTAATCATTTAAAATAATATGCTAACACAATTATTTCTGTTCTCAGGATCGCTCAAAAAATAATGAACGCAATGGATCTTTTGACAGAGGTGAAATAGATATACAGGGATTTCTGACATGCACTGTTTCCTCAGCTGACCGCTTTTCAAAGAAAGACTTCCTAATGAAGGAAATTTAACTAGAATGTCTTCTGAGCTGAAATCTTCCACATCGTCACTTTCATCGAAAGATTCCAATTCAAGCCAGATATCTGATAATTCATTGGTTTAAATGAATCCGTGCAATGTGTGCCTAATTAACCCAAAGTCTGTTTTGTTGCGCCCGTGCAATCATGTAAAAATTTGCGGTACATGTTGGGATCAAATTGTGGCCCACAACCAAGCAAAAACGACATGGAGAAGAATGAATATACAAAGCCAAAATGTCCAAGCTGCAACCAAGAAGTGGAAAAGGCAATACGCTATGTTTTTGTTTATAATTAACTTACTTAATTACTTACTTACTTTACTTAATTACCTTTTTTTTAATTTCAATTGGGATCAATTTGTGGCCCACAACCAAGTAAAAAACAACATGGAGAAGAATGAATGTCCAAGCAACCAAGAAGTGGAAAAGGCAATACGCCATGTTTTTATTTATAATTAACTTACTTAATTACTTTCTTACGTTACTTAATTTATTAATTTTTTAATTTCAATAAAATTATGGTACAAAAGAAATTCTGTAAAAAAGTGTATTTTACTTTCGAAATTTGTTAAATCTTTTCTGGCTGACTTAAGTCGTTTTGAAACGAATATCTCCGCGCGGAGATGTGACTTTTTAAAACGACGTTTTCAGACGACATATCTCCGCGCGGAGGTATGTATGTATGTCACTTCAAAACGACATAATTTCGCACGGAGATATGTCGTTTGTGAAACGGCGGAGATATGTCGTCGGAGATATATCGCTACCCCCGACAATAAAAGCAAAACCATAAAGACGAGAAATAAGGATTTATAATGTGAATGGGACCAACATTTTTTCACAATTCCACAAATTAAAAATTTTATACAATTGATATATTTACCACGCGCACAACACATATTTTTATTTCAACACATATTTTTCACTGAATCACTACAATTTCGCTTCTAACTCTTTTGCGCACAATTGTAACAATGTAATTTGATAGCAAATAGCAAAGCGAACAAAGCAAGAGAGTTCTGCCAACGCATGCGCGAAAAAAAGATAGAAACTAAAATTAAAATTCCCTTCGAATGCGCACGATCGGCTGAACCGAATTCTGTTACGGCACGCCCGGAAAAGAAAGAAACAAAGCAAAAATAATTTGCCGGCGTCAACACCTAGATGACGTCATCGCTCACTGCTAGTTCGGCAAGGATCTCCCAAAGGGCTCGACTGATTCTTTTAACATTTTTTTTGGCAAAAAATGTACGCGAATACTTAATGCTCACACGAAGATTTTCGTTATTCTGTTGGATTTATTTGAATATTATTTTTCCTCTACTATTTAGCATGTTTCTTGCAATATTATTCATTCAACCGCCATAATGTGACTGTAACACACATACAAACATATCAAAATGCTCTAATAACTGCTAAAAATCAATTTCATCTTTCACAGTCACAAATCACGTAGCACACACACTCTAACTTGTTCCATACTAGTTTTAAGTTGGGAACTACAACGCTATTACCATATAGCAAATCTTAGGAGGACCAAAAAAAATTATTCGGAAAATTCGTAATACACATTTCAGAAAAATTAAATAACTGTACAAATTTCGCTATACGATACTATACATTTTTAAAGCTCCAAATCTATGAGACAAAATCGTTTTGGTTCACAGCGGAAAAGGAGTAAAATTGTGATACCTAGTAGATGGACTTAATGTATGAAATTCTCCTAAACATTGTCTAGTCGATCTGGAACTAGTGGGGTGCGAATGGTACCCAGTGTGCAACCGGTGCCGAGCACGTTTTTTTGTACTAGGGGTGGCACAAAAAAATCATGTTTTATGTACATACATATGCTTTCTGGCAACTGCTGGCTTAATACCAACAAAGTTAGACCTTGATAATATGTATCATGTTAATATTGAAAAAAAGAGGATTTTAATATGGGATCATAATTCATATTCAATTTAGCAAGGTTTGTATTACACAAAAAGTCATTTAAAGTTAAGGTTTAGATTTGCGTATATTCACGACTTTATATATACAAACACAATGCGCATGTTAAAAATAGTAAACATATATGTATTTAAAAAGAAACAAGCAGTAGTTGTTCACATTGGGTGTACTATACCTACATACGAGTATGTTCAAGATGCAGGAAGAGATATACAACACCCGCATATCTTTCCGCCCGCACGCAATTCTATTTTTCAGCTAAAACATTTTCTGTGTGAGTTGGGTAGGTGGATTGATGTGTTCAGATGTTGTCGACTACATGCATATAAATGAAGAGCAAGCTCACCCAACCACTGAATTTCTACATTAAATCTATTTCATACTAGCTCAGAAATTGGTTTCGATTAGCTCATGATGTTTAGAAGTTTGTATTTCGTTATTATTGATTTTTATTTGTAGTTGCTGTTTTTTATAGAGTTTAGCTCATTTTTGTTTGAAGGGTTTTTTTTAGTTACTTGTGTTGCAGTTTCTGGTGTTGATGCTGTGGTTGTTTTTGTAATGTAGCAGTCTTTTTTGTCTTAAGACGCTGCCATTGCTGTGGCCGAAACTGAAATCGCTTCACTAGAATCGACATGATTCAATTGGAGTTGTTCCTCTTCAGCGCGTAGCTTGGCAGCCTCTTTCTCTTGTAACTGCGCCTCTAGTTCTTCTATGTTGCGAAATATGTGAGCATAGCGAAAACGTTTTTGACACGCTTGCTGATATGCAGCGGCTTCTTCCTCACACTCTCCAAATACATCGCCGTCCCGCAACGCGGTGTAGACTTTGATGGCCTCCTATGGAATTGCAAAAATTAGTGCCATATTACCACATTCTTGATATAATCGAATATTACCTCTAACCGTAGCTTGTTCAGATTGAAGTTGGTAACCAACTTAATAGCGGTATCCTTTTTACTAGCATCAAGCTCGAAGAGACTACGAGCCCCCTCGTACAAATGCAGTATAGATGCGTTGTGCTTGGCAATGAATTCATCGTTTAGCTGCTGGAGCGTCTTGCTGCCTATCAGTTCTTTGGTAGCCTTGTCAAGCACCTGCTGGACGTGTTCGTTGAATGGCTGTTGTTTAAAGGCGCTGGACAGCGACTTCATGAAACGAATAACGCAACTGTGGATCTCAGGGTGCGTGATATTAACGGCACGGGCACGCTGTATGGACTGAAGCATTAATAGCAGCTTATTTTTACGATAGTAAACCTCGAAGGCCAGTAAATGCGTCTCAATGCGTTCTTTGGCTAGCTGCTGCAACGGCTTTAGGAAGTCAATGGCCCTTTCTAAGGGTTCGTCAGTCCGCTCCAACTTCTCTGCCACGAGCTCGTCTAGTTGTGGCGCATCAGGATCAGTTTCCTGGCTAGCCTGTTGCTTGGATTTCTGATGTTGTTCGCGCTTCACTTGTGCTTGCGCGGCCTGCGCGCTCTCAAGCTCAGCTTTTTTTTTTGCTTTGCGCTGTTTGCTACGCAGCTTTTTCAACTCAGATGGCGGAAGGTTTTCTGTTTCAGAGCAGAGAAACATGTTATTAAAAAGTTTTTATTAACAGTTTTAACATACCAATGCCAATTTCTTCAATGGCCGCTTCCGACTTGAGAGGTTTATCATATAAACGTAGGTACACCTCAATGGCGCATTTTGAAGCCTTGAAGTAGAATGGATGTTGGCGCAGGACATCCTCCAGCCGCAACAGGCCCACGTATGCCCGAAGCGTCATCTTGCGCATGCAATATGTATGAAAATCAAACTGATCCTCGACTATCTCAGCAAAATGACGCTCTACTTCGTGACACTTTTTCAATGACTCGCCCCAGCGACCCATGCGTTGGTAAGCTAACGCACACTCCGTTTGGAACCACATGCACTGCATCTCATTTAGATTATCCATTGCAGAGACACCCTCTCGAGTAAATTTTGCACAAATTTCCTCCGCCTCCTGTACCATGTTAGCCCGCAGCATGTACTTTGCGCATTTTGAATTGATGTAGCTAATTAAAATAAAATAACATGATCATTAATATTATCAGGGAGCGTAATAATTATATGAGTATATAATTATTATATAAGAGTATTTCAGGGTACAAACTACAATTTGGAATTTGTTTATGATTGATATCCCTACCGATCGGCTGTATCCATACTCTGAGCCTCCTCCAGCCAAACGTAGGCTTCAACGGCATCGCCAGCATGCTTGAAAATACGTCCCTTAGTTATAAGAAGTTCGATCAAAGTAGGCGTGTGGTCGATGGCGACATTAATGAACTGAAGAGCCTGATCTGTGTCCCGCATATAGTCATAGTGCTGCGCCAGAAACAGAGCCGTCCATACAAGTGCAGAAGCTGGCTCAACTGGCGCCCCAGAATCGGCGTCCTCGCGAGAGAAGTGGCCAGAGCGTGTCAGATTCTCAAAGTATTCCAGCGTAAGTTTCTCAATAACAGTCGCTTTTTCCGACTCCTGGTGCAGGGTGCGCACGTTTACAAAAAGCGGCGGAATGCCCTTTCGGAGGCCGCGACGCAAGTACTCGTCGGCTACCATTCGAAATTCCGAACCATTGGCAACGTTCAACGGTAAACGGCGGGGGCAGAGCGCGCGTGGATACTTCTCCTGGAACTCACGGTAAACGGCCACCACAGCGCTAGACTCGGAAACCTGCCGAGCGGACAGGTACTGTTCGTAGTAGAGAACATTTTCGGGATTGCGACGAATCAACGATTCAAAGATAGGCACCGCCATATCATGCTGCTGTAACTGAATGTACAAATCGCCCATTGTCTCGCGCACGGCCAACTTATCCACAATCTGCGCGTTGTACTTGATCAAATGGTCGAGGGCCTGCTCCAGGCGCGATGATTCAATGAGAATCTGGTTCTGATAAAGAAGAAGCTCCGAATGGCGATAGTCGTGCGCCTCCTGCCAGCGGAGTGAGATGTAAAAGAAGGAAATTGGGAAACAGATTATAAGAATTGAGTTAAAAGGTTGTTTTCTGCTACATACAATCGATGTCTGAGACTGGCTAAACGTTTCCAGTATGTTATTGGCCATTTCGTAGTCCCTTAGTAAATGATAGCTCATGGCAAACCCAATCCAGGAAGCGTGTTGAGAGGGCCGCAACGTGAACAAATGATGACGGGTCTCCTTATACCCCTCTAGATCCCGCATTTGTATCTGAAGCAGCGACAGATCCTTCAAGATCTGCAGATTGTCCTTTTCCCATTTAAGGGCATTGCGGTAGCACTTAATGGCCTCGTCATATTTCTTATCACTCCTCTGGAGAAGGCCATAAACGTGCCAGCAGACATGAGAGCGTAGATCGTTGCGCAGACCTAAACGCACATACTTATATGCCTCTTCACGTCTCCCCAGCCCGTTCAGAGTAAGACCTTTCATGGCCAGTGTCTCTCCGTGTTCCATGTACTTGGGGTTTGATAGTATCTGCTTTGCCAGCTTAAGGCCATTTTTGTACTGCTTTAGTTCGTAGCATTTCTAAGTATAGGAAGAAAGGCAAATAGTAGAGACGTAGAATTGGTTCATTAGTCAATAACATTGTACATATATATCCCGCCTAATCAAAAAGTTTGAGGTTATGCGACTGACGAGAACACCAAATAAAAAAACATAGTGCAATATAAATTGCGGATTCAAGAGTTCGTACTACCAAATTGGGAATGTTGCTGGTACGGTTTTAGTTTTTGCTATTTCCGCAGCAGTGCCTAAAATAGGCACGCTATTAAAAGAAAGCACATGGCTGTTGACAGAAGGAGCTGCAGTCGGAAGCCGGCAAGGAATTTTTTGACTAGCAAGTGGCTGGAAAAATATGTTTAAACTTACCAGCAGCTTTCGGAAAAGCGCACCCTCCTTGGGCGGCAGTGGATCACTGGAAGGCATTTCTACAATGCTTCTTCTTCAGCTTCTGACGGTTTTCTTGCCTTTATACCAAATTGAGCTTTGTTGTTGGTTATGAAAATGCTTGAACGCGGCTGCCGACTGAAACTTTTACGGGGGCTATTTGAAACAAATAGAAGAATAGGTTATTAATTTAAAAAATTTTCACAGACCAAAAATAAGCACACACCGCGAAAAAAACGTTTGCTACCACGAGCAAATTTTTTAACTTGACGGTGAGACAGCAACACACCAGGAACTAGAACAATACACATGCACGCGACGTGGACGCGTTTCCCCGTGAATGACAATGAACAAGGTGATGGTGATTCGATTTCGATTGAATCTCGGAATTATCAATTAACTTTGAAACTGCAGTGTATCAAATCTCTAACATCACGCTACATTAATAAAAATAAACCATCTATCCTTTTTAAAAAGAAAATGTAGCAGAATAGGGGAGAATAGGAGTAAAGGGAAGAAACAGCCGCAAATCTTGTTATGTAAAACGTGGGGTTATTTATTAAAAATAGCGTATACCAACAATTTCATGAAACCGCCAAAAAAAAAAGACTTAAACTGTACACGCTTTTATTTTGCTCACATTTAATTTGAAATAAAAACACAATTAAACACAAAAAATGTCCACAGCAATGCGCCATTCACCATAAGAATTGGCATCAGCTGTCGTAGTCCACATATCGATATATAAGCTGAAAAATATCGATATGACCTAAACCTCTAGTAAAGGAACCAGAAATAAACGGCAATAACATGAATTCTCTGGCCAAAATTGGTAATTTCGCTTGCCGAGCCGGAAAAATCGCCGGATTTGGCGTAAGTTTATAATAATTTCACATCAATCTTAAAATATTAATGAAATTTGTTTCTGGTGTACACATAGTTACAGCAAGTGCGAACAAAGTATGCAGACTGGAGGATGATCCGTGATGTAAAGCGCCGCAAGTGCGTTAGTGAGCATGCCAAGGAGCGACTTCGCGTTAATTCAATTCGAAAAAATGACATTCTGCCCATTGAGCTGAGGGAAGTGGCCGATACCGCAATTGCTGCTTTTCCACGTGACTCTTCATTGGTCCGTGTTCGGGAACGTTGCGCACTTACGTCACGGCCGCGAGGAGTTGTCCACAAATATCGCCTCAGCAGGATTGTGTGGCGCCATTTGGCAGACTATAACAAGCTATCGGGTGTGCAACGTGCCATGTGGTAATAATCAAATGAATACAAAATTCTTTTTTTTTTAATAATTTATACAAATAACCAATCAATACACATTAGAATCGGGAAAGTAATTCGTATTTTACTACACCCAAGTTATACACCAGTACTCGATAAATTTGTCGGTAGCGAAAACAGATATGACATTCTTATGGAAACGATAAGAAATATCTCTGTTGTTAGTCGACAAAATTTTGTGCTGCTATTTTTTCGCCGTCTAGCACCACATACAGTGTATAGATGCTGCAGTTCATTCACTTTGCTGTCCGCAGCGAAACTCCAGATATGAGCAACCCAGAGACTTCAACTTCAACAATTCGGCTCTGGTGTCGTCACGTTCGGCTCATGATGTGGCGCCAGCCGAACGATGCTTGACTGCTTGCTTTTCTTATTTTCAGCTGGTTGATATGTATACTGATATATGTAGATGGGACAGTTCATACATGTGGCTGTCCGCAGCGACACAACTGATATAAGCTCCCAAAGTTATGTGCTCCCAGTTATAAGCTTGTTAGTTATCTGTGCACATGCATTCTCACGTACTTTGCGCGTTTCCAAGTGTGGATGAGCGCATAACTGAAATTTGTGTTCTCTGTGCTCTCTCTTTTGATATCTGCGCTCACGCCACCCTTCACTTTAGCATCCCAGCGGCGAAAAAACTCCCCACGTAGTCCATTACCTCTTCATGAATTGGTATGCCTACTACCTTCGAAAATGGATTCGATTCCCATTACATTTAATTTTGCTTGGCCGCTTTAGGGAGTGAATGCCTACAATCTCGTCGAGAAAGTGGGCAAAAAATCCGAGTTCATTTCGGGCTTCCATTACACCCAATTATACATATCCTAAATTGTAATGCTGGCTGTGGGCAGACCTTCCATACACTTGTATGCGTAAACGTCAAAAATAACTCGGAAAAATGTACGAACAGGAATGAACTCTATAGCCGAAGTAGCAAACGAAAGAAACAACAATAGTTCTCTGCTAAACTTCCTATTACAACCTTGCTTACTAAAAAACTAAACGTAATACATTACGTGGGGCCCTTACGAAATGCGTCTTGTGGGCGCACTCAAGGCATACCAAACAAGGTAGGCTTATTGGCTCGCTCGCTCTCTGTGTTTTACTTCTTAAATTTCAGTCTGTTGTGAACAGTTGTGAGCGAAGCATCTCCGCGGACGATTTTTTCGTGTTCCCTCAGACTTTTTTGCGTATTTACAATGTTAAACATTTTATCATAAAAGAAATAAAATAAACAATATGTGCAATTTAAATTTTTGTCTGTTATACTCATTATTTGCAAACGCATTACTCCTTTGAGACTCTTTCTCACAACGCATTTGTGAGTCTCTCTCTTCTGTCATTTTGAATACCTTCTTATTCCCAGTATACACTAATAAAGGTAGTCGCATACACGGTATACTAATAAAGGTAGTCGTATCGGCTCGCTCGCTCTTTGTTTTGCTTCTTTCGATTCAGTCTGTTGTGAACAGTTGTAAGAGTGTCTCTCTCTCTTCTGTCATTTTGACACTTACGAATACCTTCTTTGCTGCTCTCTATGCGACTACCTTTATTAGTGTACTCTGGTCGCATAGAGAGCAGCAAAGAAGGTATTCGTAAGTTTCAAAATGACAGAAGAGAGAGAGAGACTCACAAATGCGTTGTGAGAAAGAGTCTCAAAAGAGGAATGCATTTATTCTCTTTTGAAAAAACAAAGAAATTTGTACGTGAATGCAAATGTATGTATATATAATAATATGTAATATTAATAATATGTATATATAGTAATCTTGCATAAAAATCAATACGGCGGCGACATTTTAAATACGCAAAAAAGTCTGAGGGAACACGAAAAAATCGTCCGCGGAGATGCTTCGCTCGCAACTGTTCCAACAGACTGAATCGAAAGAAGCAAAACAAGAGAGCGAGCGAGCCGATACGACTACCTTTATTGGTATACCGTGCTTATTCCTCTCTATAAGCCTACCTTGTTTAGTATGCCTTGGGCGTACTGGATATGCTGTTCGCCGCTGGGAATATATGCCATACATGACTCCCATTTAATTAAATCATTGGAATAGTCAAACGAGCACACAAAATGTCAGTTCTAGTGCTCATCAATACTATAACACGCAAAGTACGTGAGAATGCCTATGCACCCATACATTAAAATAGGCAGAAGCAAAACAGAAACCACAAATCCAAGGCAAGACATAAAAGCATAAAATCACATATTTTTTGTGTATTAGGTGCCGTTTACACTGAGGCTGCGTCTTGATTCTTTGCGTCTTCCCAGAAACGCAGTTTTTTTTACATAGGTTTAGCATAGGGCCCTAGTGATGTCAAAAAGTTGCGTCGTTTTCCGACGCAACTTCGTTTTGGTATTTCTGTGCGCATAACAGCAATTTTCGTACTTTTCTGCCTAATCAGCGGAACTATCACCACTAATAACAACAAAAAACAGTAGATTCAAATTTAAATTTTGCCGCGTAAAATTTTTAACTGAGTAAAAATGGGCAAACATTTATGTAATGGTTAGAACAAATTGTTTAAACTAATTTTATTATTAAAAAAAACATTTCAACAGTATAGTTGATTTCAAATTTTTTGCTGCAAATCCCATGTCTTTGAATCCTTTCACTGTTTCCGTTGAGCAAGTTGAGCAACTACCTCGCGACAAAACAGCAGTAATATGAGGCAGACAAAAGCCCACACACCAAATAGACTCCCGTGCGATATTCCGCAGGCGATCCTAGGCAATAAAGGGCTATGGCTACTCTCTTCTCCAGAGGGATTGTCAGTCGAAAAGGAGTTTTGTTCTTTTTGAGATTGGGCAACAGTCCAACGAGAATGTTGAAGTACTCCTTTCCATGCAGAAATTTTCCTTAAAAAAGGCATCGGAGTTCTCCACAACATCTTCCTCCCAAAATGAACCATATCGTGGCTATTGCAATGAAGAATACATTATTTAATTGAAAAGAGAGAACATTGTCTGCTCTTTACCTACAAGAGTCCAAACGCAAGGAAGACGTTGCAGTTGTAAAACGAACTGCAGATTTTCTGAGGATAGCCCAGACACTTCCATACACTTCAGCAGATTCACTTCATTTTGCGCCACCGCAGATAAAAGAATCAGCTCTTCTTCAGACATATTTTGTTTATTTTCAGACATAGTTTGTTTGGTTTACAAATTTTTCTTCCTCTTCCCAAGACGCAAAGAAGCAAAGTCGCTGTAGTGTAAACGGCAAACCTGCTTCTCTGCGTCTTCTCCGATATCGATAGGTAACGCACCAAGTGTAAAAAGCCAAGTGTACACGACACATGACAAATACCACTTCGATTGCTTAATTGCTGTCGAATTCGGCTCGCGCCGCGTCATGATCCGAACGGTTCCGGTACCCGAGGCGAGTCTTGGTATCGCATATACAGACTTCGTTCGCGACCGCCGTTTGTATGAAATGTACTACATCTATGTTCTGCATTGTTAGTGGTGGTAGTACTACGGACTTTTTTATCAATATCATCCCTGTTTTTGCCAGCTAATAATTTTTTCGGATTTGTGTACTATTGTTTAATACTGATGACAATGTTCACCGTTTGGATCAGCTATGTCAAAGCAATCAAGTAAAACACGGGCAGTACTCAATCTAGTGGACTTTAGTTTTTTGGAGCTAAAGATTCAACTCAATGGCGTTGTGAAGGTCAAAAGCCGTCAGCAGCTCAGTTTTGTCGAGAACGAGGCTGACCTCTGGAAATTTGTAAAAAAATATGAGTGCATGCTGCGCAGTATGGGTCAGCCAGTACTTCCACAAGTTTTGCCGGGGCAGGAGCTTTCAAGACCACACCCATATCACAGGAGCAAGCACCTGGCAATTCAACTGGATGAGTGTGCCCTGCACCAAGAACAAGATAACATTAGCGATCTTCAGGCGCAGTTCCAGCAAGTACTGCTTATCTACATAGACTTTAAGCAGAAAGAGAAGTTTAAGCGTATTAAAAAACTGCGCCAGGCGCAGCGAAATTTACCAATTACCCGCTATAAGGATGAGTTGCGTGCGGCAATGGGCTCGTCGCGTGTGGTCATTATCGCTGGCGACACAGGATGTGGAAAGTCCACACAAGTGCCGCAGTTCCTCTATGATTTTGGTTATCGCAGTATAGGTAAGTGTATGAGGCCATACCATTAGCCAAGCTAATTTCTTTTATTAACATCTCAGCGTGTACTCAACCACGCCGCTTAGCATGCGTGTCGCTGTCAAAGCGAGTTGGTCATGAACTGCTGGAAGACTTCGGCAGTAAGGTGGGCTTCCAGATTCGGTTCGAGAGAAGAAAAACACAGCACACGAACATCCTGTTCATCACGGAAGGTCTGCTACTTCGCCAACTTGCGATTTCTTCTAACCTAAATGATTATGATGTGCTTATTCTGGACGAAATACACGAGCGGAATCTGTTTGGTGACTTCTTGCTAGGTGTGAGCAAATGTCTGTTGCGGAGCAAGCCGCAACTAAAACTAATCCTTATGTCGGCCACCATCAATGTGGAACTGTTCCAATCTTACTTTAAAGAGGAGGGGGCACGACTGGTACAGGTGCCGGGACGCTTGTTTCCTATAAAATTGCGCTACATGCCACCCCCAGCGAATGAGTTGAAAGCCGGCCAAGCCACGGCGAGGTCTAATCGTTCACAGCGAACGCGCATCGACCCAGCTCCATTCGTACAAGTTCTTAACCTGATCGACCAGCAATATCCCTGTAAGCCATTACAACCAAAATTGACGATAATATATAAATGAGACTTTCAATTTTCACTTTCAGCCAGTGAGCGCGGGGATGTCCTCATCTTTGTTAGCGGCGTTAACGAGATCGACATCGTATGCGAGGCTATACAGGAGTACGCCACCCAGCAAACACACTGGCTCGTCCTGCCACTTCACAGTGGACTGGCACTAGCCGAGCAAGACAAGGTGTTCGATTATGCACCCGAAGGCGCACGCAAGTGCATAGTATCGACAAATATTTCCGAAACTTCCTTGACTGTGGATGGTGTGCGGTTTGTAGTCGATTCTGGAAAGGTCAAAGAGATGAGCTATGATGCAGCTTGCAAGGGAAAACGCCTGAAGGAGTTCTGGGTGTCCAAATCATCGGCAGAACAGCGCAAGGGTCGCGCAGGTCGCACAGGGCCAGGTGTAAGTTCAATAATTGTCCGAGAGGTCAAGCCACTGGTCTCATGCATTTCTCCTTGCTTCCCTCAGTTCTGTTTTCGGCTCTACACGCAGCAGGAGTTCGATGCGTTCGAGGCATATCCTACTCCAGAAATCTACCGCGTTCCACTGGACACAATGTTGCTGCAAATGGTATCCATGGGACTGCCTGACGTCAGAGAATTTCCCTTTATTGAGCCTCCGGAATCAGAGCGCATCGAACAGACCATCCTAACACTAAAGCAGAATGTAAGCATCCTTATAGCTATATATTTTCAAATAGAAAAAAAAATTGTTTTTTTCTGACCAAACTTAACTCTTAAGGACGGCGTCCTTCGTCGATCGACTACTATTTACATTATATTCTAGGGTGACCTTTCAGGGCTAATAGTGTTCAATCCAAATTATTGTTTATTTTTCATAGCTCCCAATTTTCCATACACCACGTTCGAACGTATATAAAATTATCAAAATATCATTTTAAAGCAGTAGAAACACCTGGTGTGTATATAAGCACGCATTTAATTATAGTTTGTTATGCCAATTGTTCTCTACATAAGAAAAGCTATACTAACTACTAACGTAGTTAATTGATCCGGATGAAAATAACAACTGTACCAAGGCGAAGCTGGTCATGACATTATACGTACATATGTATGTATCTACATATGTATATACGAAACTATGATGTAAAAAGCTATTTTTACCACCTTTATACCTATATGTATATATATTTATATGTACATATATATATATTATACCTATCCACTATTTAATAGGGTGTCATTACCATGGAGGAGAAGATCACCCCTTTGGGTATCTCGTTGAGCAACCTACCAGTGGAACTATCCATTGGAAAAATGCTGCTAATGGGCTGCGTGTTCCCAGAGGTAGATAAGCTGTTGTCCCTGGCCGCCATGCTAAGCGTACAAAATCCGCTTACCAGCCGTGCTTACACGGACCCGCGCTGCGAACGGGAGCGTCAGCCTCTAGAATCCGCTCAGGGAGACCTATTCACTCTGATGAGCGCCTACCACGAGTGGCTGCAGTTGAAAATAGCCCGGGAGAACACCAGGAAATGGTGCCATCGTCGAGGCATCGAAGAGCAACGTTTCTACGAGGTTAGCAAGATGCGTCAGCAGTTCCAGCGTATCTTGGAGAGTTGTCGCATGGCTCCGCCATGTACTTCCAACCCGCTGACTAGTGCCGAAAGATCTAGCCGCCACGGTGAAGTGCGCCAACTGAAGGCTCTCAAACGGCGCCAGCGGTTTGAGCAGCCTCGACATCCCAAGGTACTTAAGCACCAGCACAGCGGAGATCCATACGACGAGCCGGATGACAACTACGAGGACGTGCGCGACGTGGACTTTCGCCTACGTCACGATCCCCGCCAGCTCGCCCTACTTGAGCGCTCGGCGCGTCTGGATCGCAACAGCGACGTCGTTTTGCTGAAGCTGTTACTGGTAAGCGGCTTCTACCCACAGCTGGCAATTGGTGATGAGTTCAACTACTGCAAAGGAGGGGGGCAACAGTTCTTTCACACTAGAATGAAGCCATTCCTCTCTCTGCATCCGAACTCCCACTTCACCAAGTACTACGAGTGCCTCAAGCTTGCCGAAAGTGACCTTATATCGAAGCCGGACTACTATACTCTTAAGCATCCACTCAGTGCGCGCCATCAGCTGCTGTGCTATCAGTAATTAACCAGCAACGACGCCCAAAAAAAAGAAATAAAATATAACCAGCCGCTTACAGGTCACTTCTTGAGACTGCAAAGCCATACCTGATGAGCTGCATTCGTCTTCCACTGGCCCAAACACTTCTCCTATTTGGCTACGCGATCGATACAAATGTAGACTTGACACAGATGGTCTTTGACGGCTGGCTCTGCCTGGATTTCCCTATGCCCGACAGTGGGATGAAGCTGCTGTGCCGAGCCATCAAACTGCGGCGACATTGGAGCAGCCTGCTGTATAACAAGCTTAATGGTGCGTGGCCCCTCCTGTTTCCTGAGAATAACCCATTATTATTTACATGTTCACTTTAACAAAACCTTTTTTAGAGCTCAACATTATCGACACAGCTCCAGATGTTACTAACAAAAATATCACGCTCTGGCACGAACTTATCGACTTCATGGGACTGGATGTGCCGTACGCCGTTAGTCGACTACTGCCAGCTGATCTCAAGAGGCTCTACACACACCAAACTCGAATACCTCGCCTTGAAGAGCTAAAGAAAAATCCCTTTGCAATTGACTATCCCCTGAGTCCCAACATGGCAAAGGGTGGGCTCAACGTCTCTGAACACGTCGTGTACGGCTGTTTGGCGGACCAGCCGTGGACAATAGCTATGCAAGCGACCCTTCAGGCACGAGCCAGGCAGTGCTCAAAATGCAACATTCAGCTGGAAAATGTTGATGTGATCGAACAGCTGGTGCATCGTCAACAGTGCAAGGAATTGCAGCCGGCCAGTCCAGTACAAGTACAGCAGTCACCCACAGCTCGCGCTGCATCTAACGCTGGAAACTATTTTTGTGAGAGCTGCAAATGCCATTTGAATATTTTCCCGATCGACATTCTACGACATCGACGGCAGTGTGTAAAAGACAACAAATAGTGTCGCAACTTAGAGATAATTTTAACCAAAGCTTTGTTTGAAGCTGCAGCCTGTACTACTATCAGTAAAAGCTTATTTATTTACATAAGCCATTTTATAAGGCCAGAAAACAGTGATTTTTAGCATCTCATGTATATAATTTGTTTATTTATGTATATAACTTATACAACATATTTCTGTACTCCGTCTATCGTCTTACACCTTAATGATAAATATTCTATCTGTTTCCATACAGCACATTTATATATTTCAGCTCACGTTACATCTTCCTCTTCCCACCAAAAAAATGCAACATGACCCTTATATCTCGACTCAAATATATGTACAATTTTTTATATAATATAATTCTTTATAATTTTACGTTTTCTGTTCTCTAGTATCTTCAAAATTATAGAGACCACAGATTTTCGATATTTGAGGGTGCGTATAAAATTGTTAAAATAATTGTTTATTCAGTATGGTATCAGAAGAGTGATACCTCAGCTCTAGCTCTTATAGCCTCTGAGAAATAGGTGACAAATCAGATGGACAATCAGTCATGGCTAAATTGACTCGGCTATTGATGCTAATCTAGAAGATATGTAAATATGTATACCTTATGGGGTCGGTCACTTCCGTCTAGCTGTTACATAAATTGGCTGAAAGAGGCATTCCTAGAAGTATGGAACTCCATAGAGACCGAGGTACGAACTTGATCAAACTGTTTACAAATCGCTTGCAAGCTGTTCTGTAGTATACGCAACGAAATATTAATTTTCGACTCAATTAATTTTATCCATTTTTCCACTGTCTTTTTTGCTGTGTCCGATAATTCATTGAGAGTCAAAAAAATAAGTTAGTTTTTATACCCGGTACTCGAAGAGTATAGGGGTATATTAGATTTGTGGGGATAACGGTTGTGTGTAACGCCCAGAAGGAAGCGTTTCCGACGCCATAAAGTATATATATTCTTGATCAATAGTCGAGTCGATATAGCCATGTCTGTCTGTCCCTCTGTCCGTCCGTCCGTCTGTCCGTCCGTCCGTCCGTCTTCATTAGCGCCTATATCTCAGAGACTGTAAAAGCTGGAGCAACCAAGTTTTGTATTCAGTCTTCTCTGTTATCACACTACTCCAAGTGTATTCCAAAATTTCACCCCGCCCCTTTCCGCCCCCACAAAAGACGAAAGTCTGTGGCATACACAATTTTGAAGATACGAGAAAACTAAACGCAGAATCATAGAGAATGACCATTTCTATCAGAGTGTTGAATCTGGATCAGATTGGATCATTATTATAGCTACAATGAAGAAAACCATTTCGAAAGTTATCGTTCCCTCTCGCTCTCTCTCACACGACCCCATCTGCTTTGCCCATTCGTATTTTTTGACGCCTAGTTCTCAGAGACTATAAGAGCAAGAGCAACCAAACTTTCTATCCAAGCTCCTGTGATATCAAACCAGCACGAGTGTATTTCAAAATTTTGCCACGCCCCTTTCCGCCCCCACAAAGAACGAAAATTTGTGGAATCCACAGTTTTTAAGATAAATGAAAACCAAAAACGCAGAATCATGGAAAATGACCATATCTACCAGATTGCCGAATATGGATCAGGTCGGATCAATATTATGGCCAGAAGAAACAAATTAAATTTCAGTGGCTACGCAACGCCTGCCAAGCGCTGACTCATGCCCTCTCTCTCTCTGTCGCAAACACTTGTACGTCTCAAATATGTAGTTATACATGTCATGTAGAAATTTAGAAGCAGATGTAAAAATCATATGCAAACAAAATCGGAAACATGTATAATATTCCAAAAATGATTTGACTTCATTTTTTGAAATATTATTTTTTGCACAAAATTTAATTCGTCCCTTTTGCGAACATATAATAAATTGCATAAATCGCAAGCTCATATATGTATAGTTATATATTGACTGAGTACCGGGTATAAGGTAGAGCCACAACGGCTCACAACGTTCCCCCTCGTTTTGTTTGAATAAATGAAATTAGAGACTTGAAACTTCGCAAATTTGGTTTTTATGTTTTGAATAGTGTTCAGGGCAGCCGCAAACTTCTGCAGCGCACTGTGGAGAGCGCTCTGGAGAGAGCTCCGCGCCCGACTCGCTCTCGCACGCTCTTGCACACGGCACTCAGGAGAGCCGCCCGGCGCTCGGGCGGCCACTAGCTTGAGCGGGCGTTTCAGTTACACTCCCACCCCCGTTACGATCGTTCGATGTCAATTTCGGCATACCTACATGCGAATACGACTACATATACAAATACATAAATACTTTACATACTAGACCTACCTTACCGAGAATAAAGTAAAGTGAACGAAGTGAAACACATAGACGTGCTGGTTTCATTCAAGGGCTGTGCTACCTCCCGGATCCGCCCCCTACAAACATTGGTCCTTCGAGCCGGATCTTCGCTAAAATAAGGCGAAGTTCAATCCAGCAAATCATAGGCGGATCGCTCCATCAAATCGCAAGATAAGTACATCTGACTCATCGATCACCGGCATAAGTGCCGTGAATTACTTTCCATCCGATTCCCAATTCCGTGACGTATGTACATACATACATACATATGTGTACATACATAAATACAACTGTACATTCTTGCACATATGTATGTACATATATGACCGAACCTACACATCTTACGTATCTACATATATTTCACAACTGCATATTCTTGCACGTACATATATCCCAACCGCATATCCTTGCGCATCAATTATATACATAGATATATCCGAAAAATATATATGTACATAAAACTGCATATTCTTGCACATACATATATATTTATCCGAACACACACATATTTTACCAATCTACAGACGCATCCCAATATACGAGTATATAAACCATCTATCCGAATATACACTTATTTCTTCCATATATACCTACATCCATATACATACTTTTGTACATACCCTGCACTGACTTGCGAGTTTTGCGGCTGCCCTGAACACCAACATATATATCTTCACAAATATATATTTCATTGTATGGTGTATTGTATTATAAAATAATATATTTGATCATATACTCGTATAAAAAAGTAGTATGCGCTTTAAACACATATATATATCATCGTTGAATATGGATATTAATGACATATAAATGCGTAATAAATGGGTCCATACAGATTTTAGTGCCA
>JAWNKY010001932.1:0-118704 GCA_035041765.1 Drosophila algonquin
ATGTAGGTGCGCTTAAGTGCGGATTAGTACATATACATACATATATATATGCAGACGCCAAAATATGCAGTCAATATATAGGTAAATATGTATGCGGATTTGGATAAATGCGGGCAAGAATATGCAGTTAAATAGATGTATATATGTATACGGATATGCGAGCAAGAATATGCAGTTAAATATGTACGGATGTAGCTTAGATAGGAGGAGCGGAAGATCGGAGAACGGACAGAATAGCCGCTTGGCATTGGCCGGAAAAACCAAGATCGTACTTATCTTAATAGAGCGATCCGCCTATGCTTGCTGGGGTGCGCTTCTCCTTGTTGGGGAAGATCCGGCTCGAAGGACCAATGTTTTGTAGGGGGCGGATCACCAGGTATTCACAATCACGGAACAGTATTGTAGTTCAAGATGTATTTCACAGTGTTCTCTTATGTATCGAAAATAATCCGTGGGTATGTGGTTCGACTTGGACCGATCGTAACGCGGGGGTGGGAGCGAGAACTGAAAACTCCCGCTCAAGCTAGTGGCCGCCCGAGCGCCGGGCGGCTCTCCTGAGTGCTGTGTGCAAGAGCGAGCGAGAGCGAGTCGGGCGCGGAGCGCTCTCCACAGTGCGCTGCAGAAGTTTCCGGCTGCCCTGAACACAAATAATTATATGCGCATTTACAGTTTGTTGTTTTTTAGTCATATATGTAAGTAAATGACGGGGATATATATATATATAAATATAAGTCCCGTTTCTGTGAATGAGCATGTTGTTGATATGTTGTTGTTGTTATTCGACCAAAATTTTTGCTTTCTCGTTTGATTCGTTGTACCGTTACATTAAAAATGTGCGCGAGCTGTCGATGCTGCATAGTAAATAATTATACATACAATAATGTACATATGTGCACATCAGTGCTAACTGATCGTTTTTGCTGATAAGTGCCTTTCAAGAAGTTAAGTTGCAAATATTTGTTTGACTTACTTAATGTAAGTATGTAATTGTTAGAATTGTGCATTAGATTGTAATATATTGTAATTGGTTAGGTAAAATGCCTCGTGGAACTAGTTTGTCTGACCATGAACAAGGCATTATACAAGGTGCGAAAATCACAGATATCGCAAAAACACCTAAACGGCATAGGAACTGCATTTCCAATTATATGAAAAACCCAGCTAAATATGTATGGTACAAATCGACGAAGTGATCGGAAGACCAACATAGTGCACACGGCAGATTCAGCGACTTGCTGTGGTTTATTCCATGAGTAGCGGACAAATTAAGGATCATATGGGTCCGGAAATAACGAAGAATCGAATAGTCCAAATTATACACGAAAATAAGCTACCTAAGTATACGCCTAAACCAAAGCTTTTACAGAGGCACATGAAGGCTCGCTTGGAGTTTGCAGATAAGAACAGTTTTGGAGAGATGAGTGGCATAATGTAATTTTTAGTGATGAAAAGAAGTTAAATTTGGATGGTCCTGACAGTTGCAAAAAATATTGGCGAAATATGCGACAGGATAGGCGATCCTGTTTCAGGCGAGGTTTTGGAGGTGGCACTGTGATGATATGGGCTGCGTTCTGCTTCAGAGGAAAGTCACCACCTTCGTCTCTACCTGAATGAATGCCGAAATGTATGTGGATCTTCTGGACAGTGAGTTGATAGAGTTTGGTGGGAATTTGTATGGTGATGACTGGACATTCCAACAGGACAATGCGTCAATACACGCAGTTTTGGTGAGCAAAAGCATCTTTATTGATCGAAAAATAACTGTATTGAAATGGCCAGCCTTGAGTCCGGACCTGAATCCCATAGAGGACCTCTGGGGTATCCTCTCTGCCAAAGTCTTTAAGAATGGAAGACAGTTTGAGGCAGCAAGGCATCTTAAAGTGGCAGTAGAGCAAGAATGGGCGAAAATTGATCCTCCACCCTTACATCTCTAGTCGATTCCATGCCATCCCGTCTTTATTCCGTAATACTAAATAAGGGTAGCAATATTGACTATTAAAGATATCTATACATTATCATTAACAATATTAACAAACGAAAAATTGAATATGCACATACTACTTTTAATTTAAGTTCCTTATTACATTTAATTGAAATTTTTTACAATTTTTTAGTTTTATATCGACAAATTGTTCTGCAAATAAAGTTAAGTACCCAAAATTTCGATATCAGTTATTGTACTTTTGTAATTTAAAACGAGGGGGAACGTTGTGAGCCGTGGCAAAGGCCGCGGCTCTACCTTATACCCGGTACTCAGTCAGTATACACATACATATGTACATACATATGTATGTATATGAGCTTGCGATTTATGCAATTTATTATATGTTCGCAAAAGGGACAAATTAAATTTAGGGCAAAACTAATATTTCAAAAAATGAAGTCAAATCATTTTTGGAATATTATACATGTTTCCGAATTTGTTTGCATATGATTTTTACATCTGCTTCTAAATTTCTACATGACATGTATAACTACATATTTGAGACGTGCAAGTGTTTGCGACAGAGAGAGAGAGGGCATGAGTCAGCGCTTGGCAGGCGTTGCGTAGCCACTGAAATTTAATTTGTTTCTTCTGGCCATAATATTGATCCGATATGATCCAGATTCGGCAATCTGGTAGATATGGTCATTTTCCATTATTCTGCGTTTTTGGTTTTCTCGTATCTTCAAAATTGTGGATTCCACAGATTTTCGTCCTTTATGGGGGCGGAAAGGGGCGTGGCAAAATTTTGAAATACACTTGTGCTGGTTTGATATCACAGGAATTTGAATAGAAAGTTTGGTTGCTCTAGCTCTTATAGTCTCTGAGAACTAGGCGTCAAAAAATTCGAATGGGGAAAGCAGATGGGGTCGCGTGTGAGAGAGAGCGAGAGGGAACGATAACTTTCGAAATGGTTTTCTTCATTGTAGCTATAATAATAATCCGATCTGATCCAGATTCAACACTCTGATAGAAATGGTCATTCTCTATGATTCTGCGTTTTTAGTTTTCTCGTATCTTCAGACAGACAGACATGGCTATATCGACTATTGATGCTGATCAAGAATATATATACTTTATGGGGTCGGAAACGCTTCCTTCTGGGCGTTACACACAACCGTTATCCCCACAAATCTAATATACCCTTAAACTCTTCGAGTACCGGGTATAAAAAGCATGTTGTACATATAATTATTTGTATGATGTATGTCAATAATTAAGATTTTCACAAATAAAGTTGATTATCAACTCAGCAGTTCATATGATCAAGATGTACATATGTACACATATGGACCGACGCCATTCTCTTCCGACCAAGTTTAAAATAACTTCTTAAAATACATCGAGAAAAATACGATACATGAGACCTCTAATGGACAGACGAAGATAAATCAACTAATAAAAATTTTTTAGGAAGACTGTAGGGTTTTCGAGTTTATTTAGAAGTGACCTAAGATGATAACAAAATGTGTAAGTGACTATATACACGTATTTATATTTATGATAATTAATTTCAATGAACTGCCTGTGATTTTTAAGTCTTCTTTATCTTCGGATTTTGAGCTCAATGTATAATATAATCCAAATCGAATTTTGCGCCAATGCGAGGCACTCGTTGCTTCCTCATCTTTAACAACACAAAAAAGAAAGAGATATATAGGGGTTGAGTGAGAGAAAAAGCGCTCAAGGGCTTCCACCTACCTGGGCTGGAGTGGACCCTGCTTCTGATTCGACCTTCGGAGCTAAGCCGGTACTACATTCTGTTTGTGAGGTCGAAGGCTGAAGATAAAGGGGGATTACGTTATTAAGATTTATTATTGCCTATATTATTACCTGAATATTTAGTCCACCAGTCCCTTTGTTTGGTAACACATCCCGGTGACTAGATGTAGATCGGGAGTTTATTTCTCCAGCTGTTATGCACGTTGGCTAAGAAAAAATATGAATATTGATAAAATATTGATTTACTCTAAATTTGTTTAATTAACTAACCGTTTCCGCGTCTATTTGACCAATGGCTTGAGGCCGCTGCGACGTCTTGGGACGATATGCCTGTATGGGCACAAAGTCCTGTATGGATGAGTTACGAGGTCTGTTACTGACAATATCCTGCAGTTGTTGTGTCTGATACTGTTGATGCTCCAGTGTTATCCGAGTGTTGTTGTTGTAGACTTCATGCCCCAAAGTGTTATAACATGATTGATTTCCATTTTTGTAGGTCATTGGATAAAAATGGGGAGGCATCTGTTGCAACTGCCTCTGTTGTATTTGCTGTTGGTGATAAGGCTGTTGCCGTGGCAGAAACTCAGTTTTCTGATGAAGATCTCTCTCTAGTGTCTGTTTAGACCTAAACCACTGTTGTGTCTGAATGCGGATGGCTTGTTGAGCTTGCTGTTGCTGCTGAGCCTCTTTTTGCCAAAAGAGTGGGGGCTGCGGCAGTTTCTAGGTCAAAATTACGAGTTTGAAATTGCAAAATAATTAATCCACACACAACTGACTCACAGGCATTTGTCCAGGAAGTGGTCGCTGAACTATTTGTGACTGAGAGTTCAGCGGCTGCTGCGAGGATATATGAGTTACATGACCAAGTGGCTGCTGCAACGAGTTCTGCTCTTTATTCAAGCCCAGCAGCGACATGAGAGCCAGAGTTTGTTCTTGCGGCGTAGCAAGCGCAGGCGATATTGTGCCTTCCTGAACTCGAGTAGAACTATGTCTCCAAGTTTCGTTAGCGTAGTCCGGTTGTGACTTATTTGGCAAGGTAGAACATTGGTGATCGTGCGACACTGCTTGAACTGACTTGGGCTGGTTAGATCTAAGCGGAAGGTCAGATCGTGGCTTGACAAACTCATCGGATATTTGTGTTTTCATCGTTATTTGATTCCAGTTCGATCCTGCTGCCGTAACGTACCGGCTGCTGGTTGACTGCAACTGCTGATTTTTTGGCTGCTGCTGTTTTTGTGATTGCCGATTCTGCTGTTCTCGCTTCTCTATACGCGGACAATTCGTTTGACCGGGTTCTTGACAACTCTGGCGCGCTTCTCAAACTGCAGGCTTGGTTGCTGATTCTGTTCATTTTCTAAGCGAGAGAATTATGGGGATTAGCAGACATCAATATCTGTGGGTAAGATGTGAAACAGGCGGGAGAAGATCCTTGTTCTTGGCTATAGCTATGGCTATTGAAATTGACTTTGCGTAAAGGAGAGGGAGCGTGGGCGCACTACTCACCATTTAAACAAATTACTACTAGAGCATTTTCTGGTATCTTGTAAACACGCTCCTCCGCTATGCCGTGGATGTCGCTGCAGTTGGGAACGGACTTGTCGAAGAGCACCTCGCAGAAAGTGTCGATGGCATGAACACACTCTAGTCGAACAGGATTGGGGTCGGTGACGGGGTGTACGCCAATGACAGTTCCCTTGATACCAACCGGAACCAGGTAGATGGTACGGACGATAACGACGCGATCGAACAGGCGCACTTGACGACGTGGCTTATACACTTCGGGGAGTGTGACATTTGGCTTTATGAGGAGGTGTGGCTTCACCTGGAGCTTTACATCCTTCACAGGCATCGATCGCAGCTCTTCGACTGCGCCAATTAACAATTCCACGGTCTCCTTGCAAACTGTCTTGGAGCCACAGGCAATGCGATCCACCTTCATGTGAGGTTGCTGTCGGACCCAATTAGCCAGATCCTCAATATGGTGTTGGCCCATGGCATCTGGGTAAATGTCCTCTTCAAAAAAGTTCTCATTCCTGTCATTGCTAACGCCGAAGTAGTTGACCACCTCAGGGAAGCGCTCGCAGTATCTTTGCATAAGCTCGAGCGCTAGGCTAGAGTACAACCACTGGTTGTTTGAGCGACGGCAGTAACCGGCCCGTTCCTCGTTCTGGCGGGGATACTTCAGCTGCAGCCCAATGTTGTGTTTGGCTACGTTTTCCATCTTTTCGCGCCGCGGTCCCAGCACTACCCAGAAGGTGCCGGTCAGACGGCCCAGGGCTCTTCCATTGATGTTCAGCTGGTGGCAGACATCGAAGGTGTTCATATAGTCCTTGTCACGTTCTTCCTGCTCTACACGCGCCTTCTCCAGGTTCGGCTCGGGATGAACCCGAATATTGACTACAAAACACTCAGTTATTACAGCTTGGCGAGAGAAACAGCTGAAAGTTGCGACAACGCTTACCCTGGATGCGTCCACAGCTATAGACGAGCAGTGGGTCCAGCACAGTGCCCTCACTACCATAATACGGACTGCCGATGAAAAATACTAAGCTGCCAGAGGGAAAAAGCTGCTCTATTTTGGAGAACTGCTGGCGCATGTACTTTTTCACGGACAGCTCGCCTACCACGCCCTGAGCAGGGTATTTAATAACATTGCTGCTCCAGGTATCCGTCATATGCACAGTGCCCTTTGCGCCGAAATCGACGGAACTGCCCACGTAGGTACGAACGTATACGAGAAAGTCGTAGTTTTCGAATTGAATCCCCATGCGCGTACTAAAGCTGTATATAATAAAATAATTTGCGTATACATTAGATCCTTACAGACAGATGAAAAAGTAGCACTCAACTGTTCTTGCAGCAACTTGCACTCGGTATCAAAGCGTCGCGACTCGTTGAAGCTCTTGCCCTCCTTGTCGATGCACTGATCTCGCGTGGCGATCTTTACAACCTTGGACATTATAAGATGGGGCCATCCAATGTGCACCACCTGTTCCAAATACTGTGCAGCCACTGCCTCCAAGGATTCTCCTATTACTTGCTTTCGCGGCATCAACACTATGTTCTGGTTGCGGCTGACTTGTTCGAAGACTTTTACCCGACCGTGCCGCAGTTCAAACTAACGAAATTCGATGCACAAATAACAACCGTCGTTTCAATATTAGCATAATACACAAACTTACATCGAAGGCCAGATGCTTCATAGTAGGAAATCCAGGGAAAAAGACGTGGCGCGCTGTATTTGGCATTTCAACAAAAACGCTATGGGGCAGATTCAGGGCAATCTCGCCGGCCCAACGGGCCACTTCAGTGCAGTTCACGTGCTGCAGAGCCTTGAGCGGTGGCAGGGCTGCCATTGAACCCACATCTTCAGGAGTGTAATCGTACTGGTACATCGGGCCGTGTCTATTTCGGGCTCTCTCTGCGGTCGATAGATGGGGTTCGCACGGCCGCATTGCGCTGAGTAGTAGGCATTCGTCTATGAAAGGTATGAGAACGACGGCCTCCCAGTCATGTTTTTTGCCATTTAGATCGCTCTTAAATTCAGTTGGGTAAAATTCCGCTAGCGGGCTGGTTGGTTTCAGCATTAGGTCATGATAGGCAGTGGGAAGCAGCTTAAAACTGGCTGCCGGCAAAACAGCAAGCAACTGAAATTAAAATCGTAGATGAGAAGTTTGAACTACAACTAGAAGGAAGCAACATAAACCTGTTCGAAGGGAAGAAAAGGAGCCCCTAGCTGGAACTCGATCTGAACAGTCGCGATATTTTTGAGGTCACTGATGAAAGGGGCATAGTGAAAGGGATAGTACCAGTCCCACGATTGCACGCCCCGGTAATAATAATCCAAGATCCACTGCAGAGCAGTCACATAGTGGTGACCCAACTCTTCGATCAACTGATTTAGTGCCCGCGAGTTAAGATTGAATTTATTGCGGTAATAGTTACGCTTGTAGTTCTGGAAATCTTTTATCACGCCAGCTTCTTCGTCGCTTAGATCCTCCTCACTGTCGTCCTTGTAGAGCTACAAGAGACTCAGAATAAAAAGTGAATAAGGAGACTAATCTTTAAAGGAGATTCAGGAAAGGACGGTCTAACCTGTATGCTGTCATCGATCAGAGCTTCCAGGTCGGAATCGTAGTTTTTGTAGGAGGATATCTCTCGAATGTCTATGTCAAAGGCCTCTGTATTGGAATTCGTGTACTTTAGATCGTCGGCATGCTCCTTATACTGCTCTAGCTCTACCTCGCTAAGAGCCGTCATGAAGATCTGCAGTCGCTCCAGGTTGAGCTTGCCGTGCTCGTTGATGTTTCCGCCAAGGGAGCGGTAAATACGTATATAGGTTTTGTACAACAGCGGCAGGGCATTGGAGGAGATGTGCAGGCAGGGCAGATGAGGAATGAAATCGTTGCCGACCATGAAGCCCATAAGGACCCAGTCGTCGATTAGCTGGGCCACATCTAGTTTTTGTTGAGCGGTGGTCAGCTCGTGGAACTCCAGCTCCAGGTATTCCCGAAGCAGTCCGAGGTGCAAGAGGAAGAAGCGCGTCTCCTCTACGGAAGCACGTTTTACATTGCGGCCAAACTTAACCTCCTCGCGTAATACCACAAAGTGCAGCTCGTGCGTGCACAAACCCAGAATAATAAGATCCGCGTCCAAGCCGTATAAACAGTGCCTGGTGTTGGGGTCAAATTGGGTTGGGCCTTCATATATCGTATGTAGTCCATAATCTTGTGTTCACCCTCGCCGGGTGTCTCCTGTCCACTGAGAATCACAGAGCACTTCTGCCAGAGTGGATCTGTAGAGATCTTTGTCTTGACGAAGCCACGGAGACCCTGTTGCAGCCGCTCCATAAAATCAGTGCCTGGCGTGATACAGTTACTATCAAAGCGCTCATGCAACCGGCGTTCCCCTTTGTAGTGCTTTGGCCTCCAGCAATTCGGCCTCGCGAGCAGAGCGGAAACGACGACTTCTTTGTTGATTCATTTTGGCCCGCGGGGCAACTCCATCCACAGCCAGGAAAAAAAGTTTTTGAGGTTTAATCAGGTAGAATAGCTTGTCGACATAATTGAATATCTCTTGAAATATCTGCTGCTCCTCCAAGTGAAAGTGTATATTGTTGTCATCCGGATGAGAACAGTTGTGGACGATGCCATTCACGTCCAAGTAAAGGTTGTCGAATTCAGGAATCTATAAGCGTGAAAAGAAAAGGAAACAGCTGATGACGTGGTTGGAGAGACATTGACCCATAACTCACGCTGTGCTCGCGCGCCAATTCGCTCAGGCACGGATACCTCTTCGCTGATATAGCGGAAAAATTTTGGAACACCCATTTCCGCTTAAGTATATATTTGTAACTAGAAAAACTCAATCAGATTACAATTAAAACTATGCGATGTCCTTGGTCACTGTCAATTTTGCAATAGCTAGGAAGGAGTCCGTAGCTTCCCTCCAGGGTGTTAAAAATATCGATATATATACATATATCGGACTTTGTTTTATATCATTCTGGTCGTATTACACTACACTTTAAGTAAGGGCCTAGTAGCACTAACCATACAGAACTGGTGTGATGTGTCAGTTCATTCACTGAACATGTCGCCAACTATCTTTCTAGATGCGGCCCCATGGTCATCGGCTTTGGAGTGTAATTTATTTGGCTCTGGTGAAACTGTGTCGTGCAATACACAAAACATACATATGTGATTGTTTTTTTTTTTAATTTTAGCAGTTTAAATGCTTTAATGTTGTCTGTTTTTTTCTTGAGGCTCAGCGTATTTAAATGGATGTGTGACTCGTATTCATACGTACTGTGCTTAGCTTAGCACACACACTATAGGATTGCTGGCCGCTAGAACTCAAATTTGTTTTAGTTCTTGTTGTTGAAGTCCAGCGTATTTTTATACATATGTACATGGGCGTATTATCATGTATAGGTTTGAATTTGCCGGCATTTGTGAATACAATTTTCTCTTATACATATTTCTCTTTTAGTTTCTGGGTTCGAATACTTTTGAATTTTTAGAGTTGACAGTTTTTAAAGACGCCTGCCCCACAATATCAGAAGAACTGGTATTTTTTATATGCTTTTAGCCTTTTAATAGCCTTTTTACACTAGCGATTCATTGCCAAAGCTGCGGAAATATGATGCGAAGCGTTTATACTTAAGCCGCATCATTTCCGCATCATTTTTTCTGCTATTGTTGGTTCCACCGAACAAAAATTACGTTCTGCTGACTATAATTTTCAAGTGGCACTTTTAAAGCTAGAATCAGTGCGTGATCTGAATACTGCTCAAACTGGCCTAGCAAACGCATTTTACATTCAACATTTTTTGTATCGGTTTCATACGAATATCAACCCTTATTCTGTTTTCTTGCACTTTTTTCGGATCTCGGCACAGCCCTTATCTGCGGAATGACCCTAGCAAAAACATTTGCAAGAAACATTTTTTTATTAGTTTCATACGAATATAAACCTGATATCATTCTGTTCGCTAGAACTTTTTGTCGGAACCGAGTACTTGAACAAAAAAGAACGAGGAACTGTCTCACATAGTTCGTTCACTAACGTGACCGTTTGTTCGTTCATGAGCCACTAAACACAACCGATTGATTTGTGTTCCAAATTTTACGTAATTCTACTTGCGAAAATGTCTCTTCTACGCCGAGTAATGTGCAGGACTACATCCTTTCATTTGTAAGTGTCATTCCTAGCACATCTTAGAAATGCTAATCATCCACTTCGTGTTTTGCTTGGGCTGTAGATTAAACGCCAATAAAATTACTACTTTCCGCTGTGCGTCCACCAAAGATACTGCTCCACTGGATCTAAAAACTGCTTTGGCCCGTCCTGAGGAGTTGGAACAGCGCCACAAATTGAGTGGAACGATTACTGTACCCACTGCCGTAAATCTTAGTCCTATTTCCGGAGTGCCCGGGGAGCAGCTAAAGGACCGTCGTGTGCGCATTCACATACCACCTAAGAATGCAATGCAAAGCGGCACAGACAACATTAACAATTGGCAGATTGAGTTCGACAATCGGGAGCGATGGGAAAACCCTCTAATGGGCTGGTCCTCTTCGTAAGTTGCGATTAGACTCTTAATGGTCTTGTTCAAATTAGTCTTGCGTATTTTACAGTGGCGACCCGCTATCCAATTTAAACGTGCAGTTCGGAACCAAAGACGAAGCCATCACTTACTGTGAACGCAACGGCTGGCGTTGGTATATCGACGGCGAAGAGAAGTCCAAAAAGGAGCGCGTCAAGAACTACGGGGTCAACTTTTCCTGGAACAAGCGCACTCGTGTGTCCACCAAGTAGATTGGGCAGTTTGATCACTCTATGAACTATCAATGTTGAAATACATAAACAAACACAACGCCTTGAGATTTTGTATGTCCCGATCATGGAGAAATAATTATTTCACCATGGTCCCGATGAGCTTCGCAATTGTATGAGTTGCAAAGTTAATCTTGAACTGTGTGTCATCGTTAATAGAATTTTATAAAGCAGAATGTAGCTCAACCAACTGATTTCTCTTCATTGAATGGCTGCTTGCTTTTTCTATGTCGAGTTTGTTTTTTCTGCGAATCGATGAAGGCTATATGCCTTTGTGCCTCCCAGCACACGTTCACCGAAAGCGGAGGAAGATGCATTGGGTGCGTTTACCAGCACAACTTACTGAGCGCTTAGTCCTCAGTGATGGATTTCATGCGATATTACCTATAATTAGTAATTGAATGCTTTATGCATTCATCAGTCTTATGGATCTAAGCCAAAGCGCAAAGCACCATTTGTAGCGTCCTATTTTTACACTCCCATCTAATGCATGTATTTATGCATAAAAATCACTAGTAGTCAGCACTATCGTAGGACTAAGGCTATCTAGTTGAACGCTGGTGAAGATATGCTGCAGGACGGTGTCAGTGCGATAAGTAATATTCCCGTCGGTGATTCAAAAGTAGATAGCTCTTGTGCCTGACTCCCCTGCGACTTTGCTGGTGTACCCCTCCCGCGCTCTAATGCAAGCTCTCGATAATCCTGTCCGCAGATTCTGTTATAGTCATCAATCAAAATCACCGTCAGTTTACATTAAATTCTATTGGTAAACAATGCATTTATGTACTTGCATGTATTTACAATCCTAAAATTTCAGTAAAATATGTGGGAATGTACACAAGTACATCCATATGTTTGTTTATCGTATACATTTGCCTGTTGCGTTTAAGCCATGAATTTGCCCAGTGACATTGCTAAAACTTAAGGCTAGCTCCAAAAGAGAACAGTGAACGCCATCAACAGGCAAGCGGCACCCACCCAGGGCGACTTGCGCTCACCTATGCGCGCCAGCTTCCAAAACGTGCCAAGCAGGCTGCAATGAAGAGATATATTTGGTAACCGACCGAAAAAAGTTGTTTTAATGGGTCGTACCCAGTCTTTTTCCTGTCGATGATACTGGGGAACAAAGACCGCAAATAAGCACAGGTACAGATCAGGAGCAGGATGACGGACAGCAAGCTTTGAAAATTGAACAGGGCACTCTAGGGAAGACAATAATTTAAGGATTACTGTTTTTTACGTATGACCACGGGCATCCAAACCATTGCACAAATTGAAGGGTTATCCTTGGTTGACAACAGAATGGGCAACTAGTGACGTGCCATACATATATATATATTTGTGAACTAGTTCGTGATCAATACAAAACAACTGGGTCAATAAAAGGCACTATCGTATGCAAACCATCACTGAACGCTAAGCAAGTTGCGAACGCTCCCATTTTTTCACCAGTATACAAAATCTAATTCCGGGTTGAACTATCTAGTTGAACGCTGGTCAAGATCCGTGCTGCAGGACGGAGGCAATCTAAAATGTTTGTCTAGGGATATGCTAGTATAAATTCTTTTAGAAATCCCAGATAACATAACATGTATTCGGATCGCTCACAGAAGTTATTCCCACCTATTTTGAATGGCGGCGATGGAAATGGTGACGCTGCCGGAGCCGCGGAGTGGAGGTCAATATTCCATTAAAATAAATAATATATAATAATAATAAATATAAATAAAATAATAATTATAAATAAATAATAATTTAGATATTTCCTTCTTTTCTAGACGGCTTCATTTTGAGTATACCGTCTGTTCCACGGCAATATAGAATATTCCGCTCGCGCCACTACAAAGAAAATATACCAGCAATAATTTTCTGCGTTGGCTCCCGGGGTTCGAATCTAGTATCCGATACGTTCGGCTCTGGTAGTTGTCGCATTTAAACTTGTTTGATCCCCACCTCGATTTCATAATAAATCAAGGCAGATAATGTTAACAAATCGTTTGCTCTGCAGTGCAGAGTCTGCACACGTTAATAGATACATACATATGTACATATATGCATGCACAAACAAAGATGCGCCCATTCATACATTTTGTTGTCCGCAGCAAAGCACAGGTATTGACAACCCACAGCCGTCAGCTGGGCGCCGATCCATTCGGTTCGGCGCGAGCACTAAGATGGGACACTTCATACATTTTTTTGTCCGCACCAAACGGACCGGCATCAGCGCCCGAGAGAGTCGTGAGAGTGTATGTGTGCATTCTCACCTACTTTGCGTGTTTGCAAGTGTGTAGGAGCACACAACGGAAATTTGCGCTCACTCAACTTTGTTTTGATTTTAGTGCTCGCGCCACCCTTCACTGTAGCATTTTTAGAGTCGACCCTTTTTGAAGACGCTTGCCTCACAATATCAGAATAATTCCTATTTTATTCCTTCCTAGATGTTAATTGTTAATATTAATAATGCTAATTTTGATTAACATAGCATATACTTATATAATGAGCGAATATACATGTGCAACTATACATATTATATGTATCATACATGACTCACATATGATAATATAGTTGATCACAATAAAATAAAGTAATATGCGCTAAAAAAACTATAAATATCATCCATGATTATGGATCTTAATGACATATGATAGGTAATAAATAGATAGGTAATAAATAAGTTATGCCAACTTAAAAAAAAACATAAAAATACAATTTTTAATAAAATAAATAAGCCATAAAAAAACATTCTTAGACCCTTTATACATTAGGGCGGATCATTGGATTTTTCCGTTCAATGGAAAATGCCAAAATGAGGCCCATAAGAACCCTGTGGATAGAAGAAGACAATCATGCGGGTCGCATGTTGGAATATGCACCGCAAATTGCAAGTGTTACCGTATTCTGTCGAGTATTTTTACAAAATACTGAAATTTTTCGGGGTATCGGGGTATTTTTGTCGAATCAAACAATAAATTCAATTTAAAGTTGAGCGGCCAAACCATTCTTGAAAATTTCAATTAAAATAAGTCTGATTGCAAGCAACAAAATGGTTACAGAAAGACTTGCAAGGTCTTTGGGACGCACTGATTCCGACTTTGAAAGTGCCACTTGAAAATTAAAGTCGTATATTTTGTTCGGTGGAGCCAACAATAGCTGACAAAATGATGCAGAAATGATTCGGATTAAGTGTAAACGCCTCGCATCATTTTTCCGCACCTTCGCATTGTCGAAGATGCTGTAGTGTAAAAAGGTTATAAAGCCATGAAGACACTGTTGCATATATTGGAAATTCAAAATAATTACTTACCTCCAAACTTTGGTTGCTTTCGTCATTAGAATTACACGCATTGGCCAATTTAAACGTCTATTTGCGTTGATGCGTTCATTCCAAAATCGCTAGCAAACTCACGCCAGTGTATATAGGCTATAAAACAAATCGAAATTAGATTCAGGAATACCATAGATATGTCTTAAAAAGACTACAAAAGTTTTCCATCGATGTATTCTATCATTTGGAGTTCACTAGGGATGGGACTATCGATAGAAATAACTTTCGAGTTTTACTTTGCACGTCTTTCTTCTAAAGGCTCCCCGTTTAAGTTTGTTAATATAATCTCGTCGTTGCATTGCATACTGTGCAATAACGTGAAAACGTAGAAGTGGCAGAAAAATTGGGTCTAATAAAACATTTGTTACGTTCTGTTGTCTGTGCTATGTACTGAATACAGGTCTGCGTTTAATTTGTAATTGATAGTGTGAGAGAGAGAGAACACCATTGAATGGATGCCTGCTGAGGAATATAGTGGAAGAAACAAAAACGCCTCTATCGTTAAATTCCAAGTAAAGATACTTCCACAAAAACTTGCTTTTGCATCACCCAACTGCAGTTGTAGCAAATCACAGTGCCTACTTTAATTAAAAGTACACATTTCATATATACTTTTATAAAATATTCAAATACGATTTCTCGTTTCGTACATTTGTGTGCGTATTCGTACATATATATAAATCAGTAATATCACGACATACAAAAATGTACCTATTATTTGTTATGTGGTGTATGTGTCTATAACCAAAGCGTGCTGCGTTTTTTATGAGAGTTCTTAGCTGCTCGTCTTTTTGCGTACATATGTGTATGTCTGTGAACAAAACGCAGGCCCAACCATAAAAGAAAAAATACGGAAAAGCAGCTTACAGTTACACCACTATCATGCTGATGCTGACTCGTAATTGTTGCACTTGTAAAGAGGTAAGTACAAGAAATGTTTCAAAAATAAGCGTTCATAAGAAATAAAAATGCACATATACATACGTATGTACATATGTACGTATTTATATAAGTTCCACTTGCACATTTGTATGTTTACCGTCGGTCTCCCGACGCCGAGAGAGCCCTAGCTGTTAAGTGACGCTCTTAACAGCAAATGAAAAGAGAAAAGAATAAGTATGTACATAAATACGCACACACGATGCGCCGCAGCAGAGAGAATACTTTGGTCAGCGTCGGGAAAACGTAAAATAAAGTGTAAATGTGAATATTTGTGAGAATAAAAATTTAATTGGAAAGTATAGAACGAAGTTCTACATACAAATGTACATATGAACATATGTATTTGCCTAGCTGTTGTTGATATTCTTGGAGCACGACCAGTCCCCATTGCTTATGCTCTCGCTCGCAATCTCCATCATGCTCGACAACGACGTTGAAAGAGGCGTTTTTCCAACAGACACGACATTTACCAAAAACTTGTTGGAAGGCCATCGACTATTAGCAGCGGCGTGGAATACAAACTGAAAAACAAAATCGACATAAAACAAAGAAAATAAAGAAAAATCAGAAAAAGCATTGAAAGGATTGTTCGCTCATTTGAAACAAAAGAAACCCGAAGGATAAGGTGAGCTGCATTTTACGTTCTTGTCTGACACGCGCATCCTAACACACTGCACCACACAATTGGCCTCAGAGGGGAGAAACTCCAACGCAAGGAAAAGAGCTTGGCAGGTTCTCTTCATATTTGTTCACTTTGTTCTTTCCTCTGTTTTTTTTATTATAGTGCGTGAATTTATGGGGTTGATTTGTTTCTTTCCTTGCAGGCTAAATTCCATATCGACGAAAAATAAATTTACCTTCATCGGGTTGTGTGTGTGTGTATGCGTGTTTTTAATTTTATTAGTTGCAAAAGCTTGTTATATGTACGCTCTTGAGAGGAGAGAAAATTTACGCAACGTTTTGACATTTCACATTTTGCCTAGTTCGTGCTAGCTCTCGTCGGCTCACTTACACAGTCTACAGGCTGTCGCACGTACACACACACGCTCGAACACAACCAACACAGTATTCTGCCATTGCTTTAGCAAGTTATAGCAGTGTTGCATTTTGCGCACAGTGTTGTGTGCTGCTGGAGAGGAGCTTTTCTTCTGATATTATTGTATTTGGAAATAATGAATTTTCCGTAGTTGCATATATATATGTTCTATTTATGTATGTATTTATGAAGACGACATTATCTTCGTATAGATGTACATATGTAACAACCAGCAGGAAGCGATTGTCGCATAGGGGGTACATATCATATATATTATGGAATGTGTGATCTGGACACAGCTAGAATATTTCTCATAAGAGGAAAAGAGGATAGACGGAATGCAGGAATATATTTTAAACTTCTACAAGATTATACTTCTCCTTTACTCCTTCATTTGTTTTAACCGAATATTTGTTGAACATTTTAGTTTTGGCCTTCAACTGTGGAACTACTAAAAAATTTAGATTACATCTGTGGCTGGAATGGCTTATTTTTTTGTGCGGTTCGTGCGAATTATGGTCGTACTGTCGCGAGAAAATTTCACAGTCTCCTTAAAAATAAAACTTTTACATGATAGTTGTATCATATAGAGATCCTATTTTTATTACAATTAACGCTTAGGTAAATTATCTTCAAAAATAAAATGTTTACCTAGAAGGACTCATATAAATCTGAACCGAAATTCCCAAAATCAATTTTACATATGTATATGCTTTAGAAATTACTGAACCTACACATTGTCAAGTGCACATTGCTATTTTGGTTGTTGGTATTCTTCTTACAGGTACGGTTTTTCATGCTATCGTCGTTTCGCTGTCTGCTAGAGTAGAGGGGCAGAGTTTGAGCGAGCGATAGCGCAGTGCTGTAGACTGTGGCATTTATTTATAAATCCAAAAAAGGTATGTGTGTTTGTGTGTGAATATTTCAAAGAAATCTGCACAAATACTAAACAGAGATCACGTGATCGTGCTGTGATCGATTCGAAAAGAGAAACCAGGGACTAGTCGAAGCAATATGTCAGCCCCTTTCGCTGACCAGGTCTCCATCTTGGCTGGTTGTCCATTTATATGCAGTTTGAATTCATCACCAGTCTCTCCCGATTATTTTATTTACATATATTTGAATGTTAGTTTTTTCTATAAATATGATGTAAATACATATTTATAACGGGTATACACATGATCCCTGAAAAAACAGGATCAGACGAGAGTCTATAGCTTAATTGTCAATGCTCGTTTTTCCTCTCTCTCTCTCTCTCTTTCTCTTTCTTTCTGACTTATTTAATCGATCGAGGGAAAAACTTGTCAAAAATAGTTTTGTTGGCAAGCAGAGCATCTAATTATTTGTGTGCTAATCTAATTAGAAACCTTGCTCTTACAAATAATATTTCCGCCAAGCCCTTCCTCTACCATAACAGTACCTACTACATGAAAGTTCATGTGACATATGTATGTGTGTGTATAATTACCGTTGGTAACCAGTGGTGTGAACTATCAATTAATAAACGGGCAGAAAATGTTTGAAATAAAAACATATTCTACATGTACTTACATATAAAAAAAGCCCAAACATTTTTGATTGTAACATTTGAATTTATTCTCCCCAATAAAATTATAAAAATTATGTTATAAATTGTATTAACTGCCTGTTACATCAATTAATGAACGAATTTAACAAAATTAGATTACTGAGATAGCTTGCGATTTTTTTTTGCTGCAAAAATATCTGAACTGGTAGCACTGTTCATAATCTCTGCCTACAAAAACGATTACGATTACCGACAACGGAAGGCGACGTCGGATCGTGCGCGTGCCGTTTGTTGCTCTACCATGCTCATTCCTATTTTGAAAAGCGACCAGCGACGTGTGCGGAACGGAACGCATTGCGCAGCGGTGATTTCGATCTTGCTTTTGATCGATTTTTTTCGTGCTTTCTGTGTCTTACTGTTTTTACTGAACTTTTCGCGTCGTTTTTTGTTCTTGCCGTCTTATCGATAGGAATATAAAAAATTAAGCTAAACAACGGTTGTTATTAGAGCAGTATTAAAACATAGTTCTGGCATAATAAACTGTTTTCAATAATTTGCACTGTTCGGCTTTGCGAAGCCATGGCTCAATGCTGCGAGAGCTCATCGGTTTACAGCATCTCCAGCTCAGCACATAGCCCTGCACCAGCGCCGAACCAGATGACGGGTCAATCGCTCTTGTTGTGTATGTATGGGGCCCTGACAGCTCCAATACTGTATAAACTCTCACCTTCTTCCGCATTTAGCCCACTTTGCATTGCAGCATGGCTTTCGACTCGACTTTTGCTGCGACTTTCTGGCATGCATTTATACATGCATTTATACATGCATTTATACATACATACATACATACATACATACATACATACATACATACATACATACATACATTCATACATACGTAAATATATACTTTGTGCATTCGCGCATTCGTATTTTAGCATTTAAGGGAAATATACGTTTTTTAAAGTACTTATTTAATTTTTTGACGAAGGTGTTGCTTAGGCTCTTCCCGCTTATGATTGAGCATCGAGAAGAAAAAAAATGTTCGTTGTATGTGAGTTTATTTTTCGGGTGCATGCTGTTTTCGTATAGTATCTTTAAGTATAAATGCATAAAGAAATAATTCACTTTTGCCTGACCTCTTTGTAGACTTTAAGAGCATACACTGCCGATCAACTGAATAGGTTCACATAATATCGCGTGCATTTTCATGATTTTTTTACTACGTATTGAATGTATACGTGTTTTTTTTAATTCATTGCAATGTTATATTCTTGTGAATCCTTGTGCGCTTGTAATGTACAGTTTACTAAGTACCGTTACTTTGCATATTCTCTTTTCTTATCTCTTTCCTTAAATTCTATGCAATTTTTTGGTTCAACTGAATAGGTTTAGTTGAATGATTTTCAGTTTGTGATGAAATTCGGCGGTATATTGACACACTTTTTTTTGAATTTCAAAGTTTAATATTTTTTCTTTATGTTTAATGAAATATGGGCCGCGGAGAGCAATTGTCCGAGTACGAAAGAGGACAAATCGAAACCTATAATGAAAGTGGTCTTAGTCATCGCAAAATCTCACAAAAAATTGGAAGAAGTCAAAATGTTGTGAGTAACTTTTTAAGGAACAAATCCGAATATGGCCAAAATATGAAAGGCGGAGTCAAATACGCGACCACAGTGGCAGACAGGAGACATATTGTTCGAACTGCGTCCAATTCCCATCTCTCAGCACCCAAAATTAAGGAAATTTGTGGTGTTAAAGCAAGTGTGTCTACTGTAAGACGTGTGATTTTGTCGGCTGATCATATTAAGCGATTGAAACTTAAAAAAAACCACCTTTAAATAATGCACGTAAAGCTTCATGACTGCAATTTGCGCGCAAGCACATGGGCTGGACGAAGGAATGTCACAAAGTACTCTTTTCCGACGAAAAGAAATTTAATTTAGACGGCCCAGATGGTTACAACTATTACTACCATGATCTTCGAAAAGAAGAGCACTTCCTGAGTCGTCGTCACTCGTGCGAAGGAGGTGTAATGGTGGGGGGATCGGGATCACTTTATGGTACTTGCGACCTTGAATTTGTAACTTCCAAAATGAACGCGGAAACCTATAAATTCATAGTCCAGAAGGCGTTTCCTCACTATACAAATATATTTCACTCTCTGCAGTGGACTTACCAGCAAGATAACGCTCCTATTCACAGTGCTAAGGTGGTAAAAAATGGATTAAGGCTCAAAAGGTGGACTTGCTAGAATGGACCCCATATTCGCCTGACCTTAATATAATGGAAAATGTGTGGGGGTTGTTATCTCACAAAGTATTTGAAGGAGGCAGACAATTTGACAGCAAGGAAACTTTAGTTGCTGCGATTAAAGCGGCCTGGACATTCTTTTTCAATGCAAATATTACAAAATTTGTATAGCACCCTACCCACCCGTGTATTTGAAGTTATTTCCAACAAAGGAGGGTTCACACATTATTGAACTTAGATTAAAATTCTTTAAAAATGTACTATACTGCAAGTAAAAAGCAAAAAATTTGAAAATGGGCCTTATTTTTTCATTAATTTGAATATATTGTACGTTGAACCTATTCAGATGACTGAAAAAAAAACCATTATTTTTGTTACTATTTCAGAAAAAAAATAAATAAAGAACAAATATTACATTTATGAAAATTAAAATTTTGGCATCTAATTGATATACGACTTAAGAGTTATAGAAAAAAATTCATGTCAATAGGAATATTGGTTTAGGAATTTCAGACCAATTCCTACCTCGGTGATTATGAACCTATTCAGTTGAGTGGCAGTGTATTGCATTCCCCCATTCCCTCTTCTGAAAATTTGAAATATATTGGGCTCCCATTTGTTTGAGCTGTTAATATAGCCAAAATTTATTGGCAAACCAAAACCATCCATTAACCAGACTGCGCCGATGAAGACATTTCCATAGAATGGGGCATATTTAATTTATTTAACTTGAATTATTACAGAGATTTATTTAACAATAAATAATGTAAAGACTTAAAAGCTGTCTTTAAATAAGATATTAAGATATCGGGATTCAAAGGTTACGCTAATATTTTTCTCAGTTTTGTTTAATTGTAAGTGAAGGCTCTACAAGCTTCACAATTTAAATCCATATTTATATGTACATATGTTTGTATCTACATCGATATATTATAGAGGTATCGTACTAGCTGTTTGTACGTGTAACATTATGCAACAGCCTTGTGACACAGGAAAATGGAAGTACAATGATTAACATCAGAATGCAACTAGCGCTCGCGTTCGCTCCTTCTCTCTTTCATCGTAGTGTCCATATCTTATTGCGGTCTGATTTGTTCATCAAATCTGATCACCCTCTCCTCCCCGCTTTAACCAACAAATCAATCCGGTCATTTTACTATAAGCGATAAAAAAAGAGAGCGAGAGACAGTGCATTCGCTACTCATCGGCTCCGAATCCCATTCCGGCGTTTACGTATAAGAACTTATAAAATATATTGGCTAAGTAACATTAATCATTAGATTACATAATAGATATACAGACTGAGTACCTACCGGGTCGGCTGGTTCTTCATCAGGTGACTTAATTGCCATAAAAGTCGGGAGTCGTTAATAGACTCATTTTATATAAACTTTTAAAATGGTTTAACTTCACGGCTTTACATTCAATAAGTTTGGAAATTAACATTCCACACTTTAAACAGTATTAAACAAAATTGTATTTAAATATTCAAACGCAATTTTCAGATTGTTTGTAACCCAAGTCCAAACCCTGCTTTTTTTAACATCACGCTAGGGTATTTTTATACCCGGTACTCGAAGAGTATAGGGGTAGATTAGATTTGTGGGGATAACGGTTGTGTGTAACGCCCAGAAGGAAGCGTTTCCGACCCCATAAAGTATATATATTCTTGATCAGCATCAATAGCCGAGTCGATATAGCCATGTCTGTCTGTCCGTCCGTCTTCATTTGCGCCTATATCTCAGAGACTATTAAAGCTAGAGCAACCAAGTTTTATATCCAGTCTCCTGTGTGATCACACTACTCCAAATGTATTTCAAAATTTCGCCCCGCCCCTTTCCGCCCGCACAAAGGACGAAAGTCTGTGGCGTACAAAATGTTGAAGATACGAGAAAACTAAAAACGCAGAATCATAGAGAATGACCATTTCTATCAGAGTGTTGAATCCGGATCAGATCGGATCATTATTATAGCTACAATGAAAAAAACCATTTCGAAAGTCATCGTTCCCTCTCGCTCTCTCTCACACGCGACCCCATCTGCTTTGCTTATTCGTATAAATGAGCGCCTAGATCTCAGAGACTATAAGAGCTAGAGCAACCAAACTTCCTATCCAAGCTCCTGTGATACCAAACCAGCACGAGTTTGTTTTAAAACCACGCCCCTTTCGCCCCCACAAAAGACGAAAATCTGTGGAATCCACAATTTTTAAGATAAATGAAAACCAAAAACGTAGAATCGTGGGAAATTACCATATCTACCAGATTGCCGAATATGGATCAGGTCGGATCAATATTATGGCCAGAAGAAACAAATTAAATTTCAGTGGCTACGCAACGCCTGCCAAGCGCTGACTCATGCCCTCTCTCTCTCTCTCTCTCTGTCCTAAACACTTGTACGTCTCAAATACATATGTAGTTATACATGTCATGTAGAAATTTAGAAGCAGATGTAAAAATCATATGCAAACAAAATTGGAAACATGTATAATATTCCAAAAATGTACTTCATGTTTTGAAATATTATTTTTTGCCCATTTTTTAATTTGTCCCTTTTGCGAACATATAATAAATTGCATAAATCGCAAGCTCATATATGTATGTATGTACATATGTATATACTGACTGAGTACCGGGTATAAGGTAGAGCCGCGGCCTTTGCCGCGGCTCACAACGATCCCCCTCGTTTTTCCTTATTAAGGGTGCCAAAAAAATATCTCGAGCTTTTGACTCGAGAGATTTGTAAAGTCAACCGAAAAATCCGTAGGTGCCACAGGATCTGGAAAGATTTCATTTTTTGGACACTATTTTCGTAGAACTGTAGCACAGAGTTGTTATTTCAAAAATAATTTTGTGAAATGTTGGTCTTCGCTTTTTTCCCTGTTTTTAGAGAGGAATCTGAGAGCATAAGTTTTATATATGTAAATGTACTTAACACAAAAAGTGCATTTGTCCTCCCTCCGCTTATAATTTGTGAATAATTTGTAAACAACAAATTTGAATTCTGATCCCGCCCAATTAAAGCGCTTGAGTGACAACCCTGACAAACATATGTTACCTATGTTTTTTTTGTGATTGTGACTGGCAAACGTCCATTGTGTAGATTCTTAAATGATAATATAAGATATTATATTGAAAGAAACATGCCAATTACCGGTTTACTAACCACAGACCTTCTTAGAACGACGCATTAATGACAACAAAGAGTAGAACGCAGGATGGTATTTTTCTTTTAAACATTCATGTGGACACACTATAGCACACTGGACGGTGCCACCTAACATAAATAACACTAGTCGACACGACTTTTCCGCTGTCGCCAAAAATGACTTTTTCTGATAGATTTGGATGTTTAAAAATTTTTAAAGAATGTTTTTTTTTTAGATAGACACATTCATTAGGCGTCGTTAAAGGTATCGCTTATAAAAATATAAAAATAAACGGCTAAGTTATAACCGTTTGACCAAAACTTCATACGCCGTTTGGAACTATCCCAAATGCCTGTTACAAACACAGATTTTTGGTATTTTTGTAGAAAAAAAAACGGTTTTTCGTCGGGTAACGGAATTTATCGGCGAAATTGGGCATATGAAAGTTTGGTCAAACGGTTATAACTTAGCCGTTTATTTTTATATTTTTATAAGCGATACCTTAAACGACGCCTAATTAATGTGTCTATCTAAAACCAAAAATCAAGGCACTCAAATATTTTTTTTCGACTTTTCCTGAGCTTTCAAAGTCAATATTTCGGGTGAAAAATACCGCAAAAAATTATGAAATTTCAATTTGGAAGCTTAATGTCTTCCAGACGTTAAGTTGCAGTTACAAAGTATCTGAGTCGGATTTATAGCTGCATTTGTCAGCTTTTTTTAACTGCAAAGATCAATACAACCAGTTGTAGGAAACTTAAGTTATGTAAAAAATAGATGCACTACCTATGACAAAAAATACCAATTTTTTTTACAATTCTTAAAAAAAAAACTACTCCATAAAAAAAACCATAATTCTTAAAAAAAAAATTTAAATCTCCAAATCTATTAGAATAATCAATTTTTGGTCACAGCGGAAAAAAAGTTGAATTTTGTCGAGTAGTGTAATTGAAGCGGCAGTATTTTCATTAATTACACACTTAATTTGTCACGGCTTGCAATTTAGATGATGTAAACTTCATTTATTTCTTTGTTTCTTTAATTTAAAATCATTAAATGAAAAATATTCGAATTAAGCACTCCGAAAAAAATTAAATTAATTAAATTAAAAATTAAAAAACAAGGTGGCCAGATTTTTCTTCGAGCTAGTTTTGGACGCCGACTCCGAATGTAAATTCCACTAGAGATTTGACAAGAGGTTGTCACGTCACGGCGGATTGGAAGTGTCTAGAAGCTCTAGACACTTCTACTTCTACTAAAAAATCAAGTTTTGTTTACATCTATTTTAATCTAAATCTTTAAATCTGCCTGAGGAAGTGTGTGTGTCAAAGAGAGAGATAGAGAGAGAATGAGCAAGCGGAGTATGAGTAAGTGGAAGGCGTTGCGTAGCCACTGAATTAATTTTTGTTCTTTTTCTTATAGCCTTCTGGCTATAAAAATAATCCGATCTGATCCATATTCTACAATCTGTTTATATGGTCATTTTCTACGATGTGTTTTCTTTTATCTTGAAAATTCTGGTTGCCACAGTACGAAGATACAATTTTAAATTAATCTATATTTCATTAGTTTTGGTCTTGTTTTATATTTTATTGATTATATGACAGTTAAAAGCCGGTATATACACCACGTTTTTGCAGGACTTTCTCCATTCGACTTGGCATGGAGGATATTAGCTTGCGATAAGTTCCAATCGGAATGTTGTACCATACTTTTGGACGTTATCCCAAAATTGATTTCTATTTTGACCGACCTCCCTTTTGAGTTCATCACTGAGATTGGTAATGGGATTGGTGTCCGGAGATTGACTTAGTCACCCAAGAAAAACCTCATTTGTCTCTCGCAATCAATCCTTTTCTACTCGAGAGGCGTGCTTCGGGTCATTATCCTGCAGAAACTTCTATAAAAGTGGCATATTATCCTCGGCATAAGGTAACATTACCGTCGTCTATAAATTGTTGTAAACTAATCTGTCTTATTCCGTCAAAACGATGAATCGGACCAAGGCTACAATATCGATGTTTCACAGTTTTAAATGTGTACCTAGGATTCAATTATTTGCCTTTCGTACGACAAACATTCATTTTGGCATCATTAGCAAATAAATGTATCTTGGTTTCGTCACTCCAGAGGATATTACGCCATTTTTTCTCACCCTCCGGTCTGCACCAGGTTCTACGATCTAGTGTATCTAGTCTATCTACGATAGGTCGCGCTTAACCAACTGAACCATGCGATCTCGTCGGTCCTCGATGATGATTTTCTAGGTGCTTATTTGCTGTAAAGTTTTGACATAGTTTCGTCAAAATGGCAATGGATTGATTTGTTTTTCCTACATATCGGAGTTCTCGAATGAGCCTTCTCTCCTCCGTACTGCAGTGACGCCCACCGGTCATCTAATAATATTTTAATAGTGGTTAAGCTCCTATTTAGTAATATTTTCTCAATAACTTGACCAAAAGAAGTTAAATATCGATTTAATTTAAACATTTATATTCGTATACCTATTATTGTGTTAAGCCAAAATTGACCGATTTAAAGAAATATTTTTCTTGTAAATTAAAGGATTTGTGAAACCTTGTTTACTTTTTGTTTAAAGACAATCAATACAAGTTTTGGAAAAACTTTGATTTGTTGAGATAAATGAAGATATTAATTTAATATAAGAAGTTAAAAAATAAAAAAAAAGCACACCTATTATTTTGTCCATGAGTGTAGCTACGTACATATGTATGTATACCGACTTGGCTTTTGATGCGGATAATTAATATATAGCAGCGTCCAAAATAATAGTAGTTCATTTATCTTCAATAACAAGACTTTAGAGCACTTCCCAAACAAATTTGTAATTTGTATTGTTCCTTAGCTAATTGATGATTATAATAATACATTACAACTTAAGATAGTTCTTTCAGCTTTTTATAAAAAAACTAAAATGTGTACTTCAATAATTACCCGTTTATTACACTAGTCGACACGACTTTTCCGCTGTCGCCCAAAATGACTTTTTCTGATAGATTTGGATGTTTAAACATTTTTAAAGAATGTTTTTTTTCCAGGTTGAGTTTTTTTTTTAAGAATTTTAAATTGTATTTAAATTGTATTTGTTGTTATAGGTAGTGCTTCTACAACTGGTTGTATTCAACTTTGCAGCTTAAAAAGCTGACAAATGCAGCTATAAATCCGACCCAGACACTTTGTAGCTGCAACTTGACGACTGGAAGATATTAAGCTTTCAAATTAAAATTTCATAATTTTTTTCGGTATTTTTCCCCGAAATTTTGACTTTGCAAACTCAGGAAAATCCGAAAAACAAATATTTAAATGCCTACATTTTTGCTTTTAGATAGACACATTAATTAGGCGTCGTTTAAGGTATCGTTTATAAGAGTCGATGGATAAACGGCTAAGTTACAACCGTTTTTTAAAGTTTGCAACTATATTTAGGAGAAAATTCATATAGCCATGGTAGTCTTATGTAGATACCAGAGGCCTGCATGTTTTCGTCTAATTCCAAATAACTCTATACTCGGTATTCGTTTGCTACCGTAAAACTAGCTTCAAACGAACAAAAGCAATGTAGTATATACGTTTGTACATTATACCCGGTTCTCGAAGAGTATAGGGGTATATTAGATTTGTGGTGATAGTGGATGTGTGTAACGGCCAGAAGGAAGCGTTTCCGACCCCGTAAAGTATATATATTCTTGATCAGCATCAATAGGCTGGTCGATATAGCCATGTCTTTTTGTTCGTCCGTCCGTCTTCATTAGCGCCAAGATCTCGAAAGACTATAAAAGCTAGAGCAACCAAATTTTGTATCCAGTCTCCTGTGTTATCACACTACTACAAGTGTATTTCAAAAGAAGATACAAGCAAACTAAAAATCTCAGAATTATAGAGGATGACCATTTCTATTAGAGTGTTGAATCTGGATCAGATCGGATCTTTTATATAACCAAAATGAAGAACCATTTCGAAAGTAATCGTTCGCTCTCTCTCACACGCCACCCTGTGTGTTTTGCTCGTTCCTCCAGATGAGCGCCTAGATCTCAGAGACTATAAGAGCTAGAGCAACCAAATTTTCTATCCAAGCTCCTGTCATATCACTTCAATACAAGTGGGTTTCAAATTTTTGACCCGCTCCCCCAAAAAAACAAAAATCTGGAATCCACAAATTTTAAAATACGAGAAAATCACAAATGCAGAATCATGTACATATGTACTTGAAGAAATGTAAAAGCAGATGTAAAAATCATAAGTAAACAAAAATGGAAACAGATAACATCTAATATAGAAGATATGGGGCTTGACTTAATTCTTTTATTTTTTTCTTTTTTGACCAAAAATTAAATCATCCCTTTTGCGAACATTTAATAAATTTTATAAATCATAAGCTCATATATATACTGACTGAGTACCGGGTATAAAGTAGAGCCGTGGCCTTTGCCGCGGCTCACAACGTTCGCCCTCGTTTCTATTCGTATTGTACCCGGTATCGCAAGTGCCAAGAGTTGTTCTCTTGTCTTCTTTCGAACGCATTCGTATGTACCGTAATGTAATGCACTCGCAAATATGAACATGATGCTGGCTTGGTTATGCTTGCTCAGACGGGTATATTGTGATACCGGTGTGTGTAAGTGTACGAGTGTATCGTTTTCTGTTTAAAATAGATTCGTGCAAGACTATTAGATACTAAAGAGATTTTTGGCCACAAAAAAATTTGTTTAACTCCTCCGACAAAAAAATATTCCCTCACTTTTTTAACGGTCAAATAAAGTATTTCAGCCAAACTTCAACCTTGTGACTTCATGTATTCAGTAAATATTTTTTCTTCGGTTTTATAATACTAAATTATAGTCTTTAAGGCTTCTTCTAATGGTTTAAAAAAATTTAAAAAAATAAATTCCAAATAAAAAATGTTTGTAAGGTTGCAGCAGGAAAGAAAGCGTCGTACCTGTCATAGTAGTCGATCGACTTATATTTTGGCGCATAACATCGCCGATCGCAGGTTTTACTTTGGGTTTCTTATTTAATGTTATTTCTGATAGTATTAACTGAACAACAAATGATATTTTTCACCTCGAGATATTACTCTCCTTCTGAATTGAGCCCTTTAATTAGTGCACGCTTTTCGGCACTATAGTGCTTCCCAACCCCCATGATACCGCCACGAAATGGCCTAAAAGAAATCTATAAAATTTAAGACTATTAAAAAAACCAATGTAGTATTACTTAACTTGAAAAAAAAGGCAAAAAATTTAGTAGATTTAATAATTATAAAAATTGGAGCCCTTATAATATTTTGATCGTTGGTGATGTTTAGCGAAAAAGCTCCAAATATGACGCGAAAAAAGATTTTAAAATACAACTGTATTTTCAAGTAAAGCAATTCTGGCCTAATTGCAGGGGTAAAAAATCAGTTCGATTGCTTTAATTATTTCGGAGAAAATGTAATGCCCATAGTAGCACTACTTTTATTTACCTTATAGAGTCGGAAACGCGTCATTATGGGTGTGACACACATCAACTTTCACCAAAAATCGAATATACCCCTATACTCTTCGAGTACCGGGTGTAAAAAGTAGCCTGAACTAACGATTCAATTGCAGATTAGCAACAGTGGCAGCTATAGAATTTAATTTTTGTTGCTTTGCTGTGGAGTGTAATCATGATATGCTGTTTCGGTTCTGGGACTGCACTTTTTCTAGGACGATTTCCCTTGCAGAGGATATCTATCTGTCTAAGTATATACAGTGACTCACAGCCAAAATGATGCAGTGTCAAATAAACTGCTTAACTGTGGTACAGATTTTAAACTAGAGGAATAACTAAAAATGTTTAAACGCCAACCCGAAATCAAGTCGGATTCCTAGTTTCTAGAAGCTTTGGTGCATTTAAACATTTTGTTTTGTACCTAAGTATACTAAGTATACCTACCTGTATACTTGTATGTACCTAAGTATTTCATAACGAGTTTAACTGTCCATTTCGTTACGTGCAAACTAGTGTTCAGGTCTAGACTTATCGGGACTCATATCTTTCCTATGTTCCGATATTTATCGTTTATCGCAATTAGTTGCAAAAAGGAACGCTATCATATGAGCATTTCTCTGATGTCGCACGGGACGTACGAATTTCAAGTTGTAAAAATGTAAAAAAAAAAACGATTTTCAAAATTGTTTTACCGTTATGATTCGTCACTTGACTAGCTCTATAGCTGGTGCTAAGAGCAGGGGCTACTGTTCGTTTTCGAGATATTGAGCCAACATTGTTGAGCCAATAATTTGAATATATTAGGCAATATGTTCTGCATTGATGACTCTTTAAAATCTTTATAATTTTAAGCATGTATGGCTTGTATTTTTTTTTAAATTTAATTTAGCCTCTGTCGCACGGGAAAAAAATTTCTTGGCTTCATAAATATTTAAAAAGTTCCGTAACCCGATATTGAGAAAATTTTCTGGGATTTTTTTTAGATAGTTCAATATGTAAGAGAGAATTTAAGGAAAAACTTGTATCAAAAATCATCCTTCTTATAGGCGAAAAAATTATGGAAAAAATGACAAAAAAATACCAAACGAGAGGGAACGTTATGAGCCTCAGCAAAGGCCGCGGCTCTACTTAATACTCGGTACTCAGTCAGAATATATGTAATTTATTCTATGTTCGCCAAAGGGACGAATTAAATTTTTGGCCCAAATGGAAAATTTTGAAAAATTAGGTCGAACCCTATGCTAGATTTTTATTTATTAAAAGTTATCTCTTTCCATTTTTGCATTTTTCCATTTTTTTTTCCATTTGCATATAAGTTTTATATCAGTTTCTACATATCTACATGTACATGTAGAACTACTCATACGAGACGTGTGTGTGCGAGAGAGAGACAGGAATGAGTAAGCGCTTGCCAGGCGTTGCGTAGCGACTGAAATTTAATTTGTTCCTTCTGGCTATAATAGTAGTTCGACCAGATCCAGATTCGGCAATCTGGTAGATACGGTTATTTTCCATGATTATGAGTTTTTGGTTTTTTTGTATTGAAGTGATATCACAGGAGCTTGAATAGAAAGTTTGGTTGCTCTAGCTCCTATAGTCTCTGAGAACTAGGCGCTCATTTGGACGAATAGGCAAAACAGTCATGGTCGCGTGTGAGAGAAAGCGAGAGGGAACGATGACATTCGAAATGGTTTTCTTCATTGTGGCTATATTAATAATCCGATCTGATTCAGATTCAAGACTCTGATAGAAATGGTCATTCTCTATGATTCTGCGTTTTTAGTTTTTTTGTATCTTTAAAATTGTGTACGCCACAGACTTTCGTCCTTTGTGCGGGCGGAAAGGGGCATGGCGGAATTTTGCAACACATTTGAAGTAGTGTAATCACACAGGAGATCCAACAAAACTTGGTGGCTCCTGCTTTTATAATCTGAGAGCTGGGCACTAATGAAGAGGGACGGACGGACGGACAGACGGACAGACAGACATGGCCATATCGACTCGGTTATTGATGCTGATCAAGAATATATATACTTTATGGGGTCGGAAATGCTTCCTGTGGATTTCCAATATCTATGGATATATATGAATGGATATATAATAGGTATCATTAGCCCATATCTGAAACCCTATTAAAATAAGCAAACGTTAATTTTCGATTTTTTTTTTATTTTATAGTTGTATATATAGTACGTTCGATCTTTGTTTTCTTTTTTCTTTAGGTGATTATATTCCTTAGTCGAAATGTAACCGTCCGTTTTTTTTGTTACAAAAATATCAAAAATCTGTATTTGTACAGTAAAATGGCATTTCGGAAGGTACCTAATTGGATTTAACTGCAAAGTATTGAACTAGAAGGTTTGGTTAAACTGCTGCACTAACGACGCATAATTAATGTACCTATCTTAAAACAAATAAAATAGAGCTCCAATTTTCCTGAGTTTTAAAATTTCGGAAAAATATACCGCAAGTAATTATCAAATTTGAATTTGAAAATAATAATAATAATAATCAATAATTTTTAGGCGGCAAGCTGAAGCTAAAAAGTGTTTGGGTATGATTTATAGCTGCATTTGTCATGTTTTCACAATTGTAAAGTTTAATGCAAGCAGATGCAAGATACTTAAGTTATGTGAAAAATAAAGAGCTACCTCTGGAAAAAATCATCAAAATAAAATATCAGATTGTAAAAATTAAAAAAAAAAAATACCCTTGAAAAAAATGCATTACAAATTTTTAAAGCTCAAATCTATTACAAAAAGCCGATTTGGTTCACAGCGTAAATGTGGTGTTGCATAGTGGTTTTGTTGTTTTTTTGTGAATACCAAATTACTATTCAACTAAAATATTTTTTCTTAAAATTTTGACTTTATACAGTTTATTTTACATTTTGTCGTAGAGAATTTTTAATTTAGTGCATTTATTCAAATGTATCGCTTTGCTAGATGACCAATCTTTTCCTGACGAAGGACAGTCCATTTGGTATTATGGAAGATGGTAATAGCTACTGCTGCTACTGATACTGGTCGTGCTTTACAAACAGACATAGAAAAGATGTTCGTTATTGGGCCATGATATTGTTGCACCATAGAGTTACTAGATTACCAACAATGTTCCAGGGAAGTTTGATTCGCTAACTGAAACTTGGACTCTTTAACGTTGCGCTTTTTTCGAGAATAGCGTAAATATGTTCCAATTACAGGAAGCAATATACCTGGTGATCTACTCTCCTCTTCTTCTTTTATTGCATGCTCTACAAGCGTGATAAAAATACCCTTTTAAGTATTTGACCTTGGATGGGGTGTCTGAACCAGTTCAGAATTGCTCCATCAGCTTCCGTCTCGTTCCATTTACACATGTACACACGTACATGTGTGCATACATACATATGTGCATGCATACATATGTGCATACATGTGTACACATGTATGTATATTCATATGTTTTCTTATCTCGCCATGTCAGATAGATGATTGGATGACGCACGCGTTAGCTGTAGCCGGTTCTAATCTGTTAAAATGAGAATCAGTATCTCGTAAAGTATATACGAAAAGTTGCAATTCTATGAAACTCCTGCCCCTCTAGGTGCCCCTCTATTTTCATTTCCATTCCCGATGTCTGGCAGCGTTTAATTACACTTGGAATCGATTAGGGGACTCGAGAAGATAATTCCTCCCTCGTTGCCTTTAATTTACATACTACGAATAACGTGCTCAAGTCGACTGTTGTAGAAAAAAGCGAGATTAACTTTGAAATTAAAATTTGTAGATTTACGAAGGATTGCAGTATCGAACGGCCTCTGCTTTCTTTCCCCACCCAATATTCGTAGAGCACAAGAGGCAACAAAAATCGATTCTTGCCTGAATATACATACATACATACATATGTATATATGTAAAGAGATTCTTTTTATTTATTTGTGGACGAAAATAAATTAATAAATCTAATTTAATCAGAGGGCATCTCATAGTCGAATATGAGCTGTGATATTCTTGCTCGCTTGAATTGGGATTGAATAACATTATATTTAATGCAGTCAACATCGGCATCGATTCTGGTTGTTGTCGCCGTCCCCGTCATCGTCGCAGTCGTTGACGCCAGTGTCGTTCTCTAGACTTCGGAGTTCGATTGGGCATTTTATTTGCTTAGTGTTTCCGCGTTCAGCACTGTGTCAGCTTCATTCTCGGCGGCTCTAATTATCTCCTTCGTGGCTCAGGTAACTACAAATTCATACTAGAGCCCTGCATAAATCCATAGTATTCATAAAATCACAGCTATACTCTAACCTCTTTAATACTTTCGGTCAGCAAATTTCGTTCGCAAGTCTATGAAATGATGCTTCGGCTATGCACATTAAGCCTGTTTTTTTGCATTGAAAATTTGTTCTTTTATTTGGCGCATAACGTTATCTTGCTATATCTGAAATTCATTTGTTTCAGTGTAAAGTAAGGAAATATTCAAGCTTCTTGTGGCTTTGAGCATGTTGTCTACGCACACACCCAATTAAATATTTTCATATAGAAGGAAAGCAAAAAACCTGCAAATGCAAAGTGAGTGAGAAAGAATCAGAACACTGAGACGCAGATTCTAAGTGAACGAATAAAGCAAAAACCGAATTCTACCAAATCGTTTCGATTTATATTTATTGAATGTTTGAATGCATACACAATGTACGCGTGGGATTTCACTATGATGTCAATAAACGGTAAATGGTCACACAATATGTAATGCTTCCTTTAATACACCCACGATTTTCATCATGTTTTTTGAGGACGTATCGTGTTAAATCAGACAGACTATTTTCAAAAAGAAAACAATTCCGGCTACTAATTTTAGTACTAGTACTCAAATCGACGAAGATTTTTCTCGACCCATTGAGAGGATGATATCCTTATGGACACGATAAGAATTTATCCATGTTTCTGGTCGGCTAAATTTATTGCTGCTGTTTGTTTGCCGACGAGCACTCAGATTCGAGCAAAGAAATAAATAATAAATACTATAAAAGCAACTGAGAGTATTTCTTGGGCACGAGCAAAATAAAGAAACATTTTAGCTCTCGTCGATGAATAAACAGGTCGTCACGCAAAACAAAAATGGAGGAAAGCATGCGAGCAAGTGCCAGCCGACTAGAAAAATTCAATAATGAAGACAAATTGAATTTAATTAAGGCAGTCTGATGATACCCAATTATGGAGATATTATAATTTATTAATTTTATACCAGGTACTCATTTTATTATTATTTTTTAGGGAATACAAATCATGTTTAGATTTGTGGTGATAGTGAATCTGTGTAACACACAGAAGGAAGCGCTTCCGACCCCATAAAGTATATATATTTTTGATCAGAATCAATAGCCGAGTCTGTCCGTCCGTCTGTTCGTCTGTCCGTCTTCATGAGCGCCTAGATCTCAGAGACTATAAAAGCTAGAGCAACCAAACTTCTGAGCGCTTACTCATCCCTTCTCTCTCTCTCGCATACACTTCCACGAGCTGTAGATATGTAGAAGACAGATGTAAAAAACATATGTAAACAAAAATGGAAACCGATAACATCTGATATATAAAAACTACCAAAAGGGTTCGACTTAAATTTTTATAAATTTTCTTTTTTAGCTTAAATTCGATTTGTTCCTTTTTCAAGCATATATGTATAATATACATATGTATGCATATCGTAAGCTCACATATACAGTTGCTTCCAAAATAATACTGCTGATATGGGCTTTACATATTGTTCATTTTCTCCGAAACCACTGTAGCAATCGAACCTCAGCAACTAGCACAGTATTGTTGTACTTAAAAATACAATTCAAATTTCTTAACTCATTTTTTAGTTATATTTTTAGCGCTTTCGCATAAAAACGCCATTTCGAAGCGTTCAAAATAATAGTAATACAGAAACTTTTGAATTTTATTATATAATAATACTTGATTGGTTTATTTCACAGTTTTAAGCTTTTATAGTTTCCTTTTTGTTCATTTGGTATCGATATCATGGGGCGTCGCAAACCCTATAATGCCAAAAAGCTCGAACTAATTAGAGGGGTCATTTCAGAAGGAGAGTAATATCTCAAGTGAAAAATATATATTGGCCGATATGTCTCATAGGACATGTATCTGTTTTGGGTGTCCAGGAGGACAACGATCTGAAGGACACCCACAAATTTCTCAAAGAGAAATTTCAATTTGGAAGCTTTATATCTTCCAGACGTTAAGTTGCAGTTACAAAGTATCTGAGTCGGATTTATAGCTGCATTTGTCAGCTTTTTTTAACTGCAGAGTTCAATACAACCAGTTGTAGGAAACTTAAGTTATGTGAAAAATAGAAGCACTACCTATGAAAAAAAGCACATTTTTTTAAAATTTTAAAAAAAAAACTACTCCATGAAAAAAAAAACATTCTTTAAAAATTTTTAAACATCCGAATCTATAAGACAAAGTATTTCTTGGCGACAGCGGAAAAGTCGTGTCGATTAGTGTTATTGGTATTGGGCGTCGTTTAAGGTATCATTTTGAAGAATCGCCGTTTGACTTAACCTTGGTAAAGAGCATGCAAATTTACAATTTTTTTTTTTAATGGACGCCTTTTTGTTAAAAAAATCAGAATTTGTCAGGTCTGATAAATGTTATATATTTTAAGAACTTGTTTGCTTCCTAAATTTCGCATCACATGCGGAGGTTTTTAAAAATGTTTGTTTGTTTGTTTTTTACAACCTAACTTTCGTATGCCTAATTGCCAAATTAAAAAAAAACGAGGGGAAACGTTGTGAGCCGCGGCAAGGGCCGCGGGTCTACTTTATACCCGGTACTCAGTCAGTATATACGTATGTACAAATATGTATGAGCTTACGATTTATGTAATTTATTATATGTTCGCAAATTTTGACATATTTTTAATTTTGACCAAATAAAAAAATTTTTTTTTGTTTACATATAATTTTTACATCGGCTGTTACATTTCTACATACACATGTATAACTATAACTAAGAGAGGGAATGAGTAAGGGCTTAGCAGGCGTTGCGTAGCCACTGAAATTTAATTTGTTCCTTCTGGCTATAACAATGATCCGACCTTATCCAGATTCGGTAATCTGTTAGATACGGTCATTTGCCATAATTTTGCGTTTTTAGTTTTCTTGTTTCTTAAAAATTGTCGATTGCACAGATTTTCGTCCTTTGTGGAGGCGGAAGGGGGCGTGTCAAAATTTTGAAATACACTTGTATTGAAGTGATATCACAGGAGCTTGGATAGAAAGTTTGGTTGCTCTAGGTCTTATTGTCTCTAAGATCTAGGCGCTCATATTGACGAGAGCAAAGCGAGTGTGGGAGAGAGCGAGAGGGAACGACGACTTTCGAAATGGTTTTCTTCATAGTGTCTATATTAATAATCAGATCTGATCCAGATTTAACACTCTGATAGATATGATCATGATTCTGCGTTTTAGTTCTCTTGTATCTTTAAAATTGTGCATGCCACAGACTTTCGTCCTTTGTTTGGTCGGAAGAGGGTGGGGCGAAATTTTGAAATACACTTGTATTAGTGTGATAACACAAAAGACTGGATAGAAAATTTGGTTGCTCTAGCTTTCATAGTCTCTGAGATCTTGGCGCTACTGAAGACGGACGGACAGACAGACGGACAGACGGACAGACAGACGAACAGACAAACAGACATGGCTATATCGAATCGGCTATTGATGCTGGTCAAGAATATATGTATATACTTTATGGGGTCGGAAACGCTTCCTTCTATTATCACCACAAATCTAATATACCCCTATACTCTTCGAGTACCGGGTATGAAAAGGCTCTCAGCCTTATACATACATATGTAGAGATATAATTTCACATATGGAATTTAGTGGTGATTATTTTATAAGACAAAGAAGCTTTTTTTTAGAACAGCTTGTTATAAAGATACATAGTCATAAAAGATAACTGTATGGAAAATTACGTTGTGATTGTTATTAAGCTCAGAGAATAGTTTAATAGCAACAGACAGGCACATAGCTATCAGATCATCTTTTAACTCAGCCGACTGTGTGCGCACCCAGACAAGCTGAACTGGCTAGCTCGGATGAAATTTTTAAAAGTTTTTTAGTTCAGCTCTCGCTTTTGGCTCCTCTTTCATCAACACTTTGCAAAATCTCTTTCTTGCTACACACCTTTGATTTTTTCTTGGTTCTCACAATGCATTGTTTTTCAACTAGTAGATCGAAATGTATGTAATATTGCCCGGCTCTCCGAAAATCTTCCCGGACACAAGACTCCTCGTGACGGCCCTGTGTATATATGTAAGGGTCGATGATGCTTTCTATTTTGGGATAAAAAAATCTGGACAATATAATACCATTTGAAGTATGAAATATATTTTTCAATCGGCTTTTCACTGTCACTTTCCTCTTCCACTTTTGCTTTTCACAAATCTCAGATATGTAAATACATCGCTTATTATTTTGTTGTTTCTTTTAATTTCAATAAAAATGTGTGTACTCCCGCTCCTTAGACAATGATGCGGTAGTGTAAAAAGGCTATAAGTTGCAGCCGTTTGACCAAACCTTCATATGCCGAATTTTGCCGATAAATTCCGTTTGATACCATCCCAAATGCCAATTTACCGTTAAAAACTGTTACAAACACAGATTTTTGGTTTTTTTTAAGGCCTGTCTCCAGCACAGCGGAAAATTACTGACAGGAATCTGCTCTTTAGTTCGTTTGAATGGAACTTAAATAAAATAGTGTGACCAAAAACCTAAAATGTGATTTGCCACTCTCATGAATCAGCTGTGTAAACAGCGCCAATTGTGATAGTTCAATTCAAATTAAAAAAGGAAAAAATGAGCGAGCTTGCTGCGATGGTATCGAAGGCTGACCCGCAGAGATGTCCAGGCCGTCTTGCATTCATTCGCTACAAAGCATAACTATCGTTAATTATTTTAATAACTGTGAAAAAATTAACATATATCTTACCTTCCTTGTTTATCTCGGCACCAACACTTTCCCACGCAATTTTCACTGAAATATTGTCGAAATGCCTCCTTTCGGTAATTAACCAACGGCCTGGTCTTTTCTGAACAGCTTTTATTAAAGCTATCTTCTCTTCCCTTTGAAAATGTATATCCCTTTTTTTGCGCATTTTTTGCCTGCATCTTTCAAACAAATCACTTCAGTAATAATGCTCACATATATATTCCTGGCGGGAATATCAGCTGTTCTCTCAGTCCACAATCGTGTCGATAGACCAACTATCGATAAGAATTCGTGGATTTCGTTTCCCTTGCTGGGTACTGAGGCCAGGAAAACACAAACGAAAAATTCCTGTCCCAGTGTTTTTATATGGAGTTTGACAGTAATTTTAAGTTTCCGCGGTGCTGGATACCTAGCTTAAAATGTACAATTTTCACACAATTCAGTGCTCACATTTTTTGTTTTTCAGCGGGTTTTTCAATGGATGGTGGGTGGTGGCCTGTGGGAATCGAGGTTCACATCTGTCAAAAATCCCACCGTTATAGCCTGTTCCCACAGACGACAATCCACCATCCATTTCGGGGATGGTCCGTAAGGTTTTGCCGTTCGCATAGCATCGGCTAAGTAGCCGATGGTTTTCAAATACAACTCTGAAAAATTGTCATTCACAGCGAAAAAATGTAATTCACTGCGAATATGTAAACAATGACTGACAAGAATAACTGATATTCTCTAGCAAATGGCTATGCCAGGAGGTTTTTTTATAGCATATGCTCAATTTTTAGTTAGAGATGCTATAATCCCTTCGGGAAAAGAATGCAAATAAATAAAAAGAATAAAATGTCGTTTTAAACAATTTTTATTCATTTTTGAAATTGCAGATCTGAATATATCTTCAGATAAATACAGATCACGCTGTTCAGGTTGCACACTCAAATTAAGCTGAGCTGTTGCGTTTTTTCTCCAATATTGCCAACGATTCGATCTGTTGTGCTAGGCTCGAATTTTGATATATTGTCGAATAGCTGCAACTTTCTGGAAAGTTGATGTTTACATACGCAAATTCATATCTGAAGTAAATTGAAATGGAATAAATTTGGAAGTCTATACGAAGATAAACAGTTCCGTACCGCTTCTAAAACAGATAAAACATAGTCTTGTACATAACATTTTATCTTGATCGAATTTTACTTACAACTATCCACACCCTTCTTGGCATACTTTCATTAAAATAATTAAGCATTGCAAACAATTCTTCCTCATCGAACTAATTTAGTACATTTTCCATATTTGTTGTTAAATTTTGACAAAATTAGGAGCACAAATTTTTTGTTTGTTGTTGTCCACTGTGTTTCCCATGGATGGTGGGAATTGAGGTTTCACATATTTCAAAAAATCCCACCGTTCCCGTAAATGTGCTGTGTGGGAAAAGGCTATTAACCAGGAAGATCAGCTATCGCCTACACGATTGTCCATCATCATGCCATCGAAAAATATCGATATCAGTATAGAGACGATATTCGTTCGCCAACTCAGCTGCTCGTTGGACTTCGTTTGGGTTTCGTTTCATTGAGTGGGTTGGCTTTCTCTGCCTTCGAAGAGAGCGAACCCTAGCCTATTCGCATTTTGCAACAGCGTATCTTAGTTTCACTCTCATTTGTCTTCATTTTCCTTTGCTCACTCACCTACTCGTTCGTGCGTTCGTGTGCTCGCTTTGGGTTCCAAGTTCAAACAAGTCAAATATCAGCAATACATGCATATATACACATGAATGTATTTATATACATACGTTTATTTGTGCCCATGCTAATTTGAACACATTTCGTGTGCTAGATCATTGGCAGTGAATTTCCCATTTTTCCTTCCATATCTCTGTACACATTCCCTGCTCCTATATTCCCGATAGTTGTGAATCTACATATCTACATTTACATGACTGTATGTACATACTCGCGCTTCTATTGCAGACATATGTATGTACACATGTTCACACATTTATGAGTAATGCTTTTGATCATCATCCCACTTTTCTTCACTTCCATCCCATTAGCACGACCCATTACAGAAAGCTTTTTTACCAACAACATCAGTAAATCCAACTGAACATTTATGTACAAATCCTCAACTTATTTCATGTCTCGCCACGCCAACAACGAACAGCAGCAGGAACCACTTCAGCGTCAGGAGCACCTGCGTATCTTCAACAACAACAGAAGCAACCATTGACAGAAACAACTTCTAACCAAATAATTTCAGCCAGCGAGACGAACATCATCAGCAGAAGCAACAGCAATGGCCATATAAGTTTTGAAAGTAACCAGAAAAACGATAAGGAAGACAGTACCGGACGCGGAGACTTGATCGACGACGAGGACGTGGTAGGAACATTGCCATTGCCATTGTCATTGCTTTCCATTAAGAAGAAAAATACCCTCCTCCCCCGTCCTTCCTGCGCACCACGATCCTCGGATCTGTGCAATTGCTGCAACTGTGCATCAAGTGCCTCGTCATCATCAGCCTCGTCCACTTCCTCTTCATCATCCTCGTCTCAGGACATAGGCGCAGCGGCAGGTATCACACGGTCCGCTGTTACCAAGCAGCTTGTACGCTCAGTGACCGCCACCAGCATCATGGACATGCCCTACAACACATCGCCATCGCTACGCGTTCGCACCACCTCACTGAATCAACTGAAAAAGACCGCCGACTTGGCGATAGAGAACGAGCTTCATGTGTGCCCGTCGGTGATGTCCGAGGAGCTACGCAAGCTCTTGCCACCCACCTCGGAGACGGTGATGACGAAGCCCTTCCCCATCCGCGGGGAGCGGACAATCGCTGATTGCACTACCCCCCATGTTATAGCGATGGTTGGCCTGCCTGCCAGGGGTAAAACCTTTATCTCAAAAAAGCTGGCGCGCTACCTCAACTGGATTGGGATTGCGACGCGTGTGTTTAACCTGGGCGAGTACCGTCGCCATGCTACCACGGCGTATAAGTCGCACGAGTTCTTCCGAGCTGACAACGAGGAGGCGATGGCCATCAGGAACAGGTGTGCCAACCAGGCGCTGCACGACTCATGTGAGTGGCTTCTGAGCGGTCAGGGTAGCATTGCAGTGTTTGATGCTACAAATTCGACCCGGGACCGGCGACAGCTTATTTACGATATTGTGGTTAAGCAGCATGGCTTCCGTCTATTCTTTGTGGAGTCCATCTGCGACGATCCGCAGATTATCGAACAGAACATCTTGGAGGTGAAAGTGAGTTCACCAGACTACCTTAACATGAACACCGAGCTGGTGGTGCGGGACTTCCTGCAACGCATCGAGCACTACGAGGAGCGCTACCAGCCAATTGATGAGTTCACCGAATCACATCTCAGCTTCATGAAGGTCTACAACGCTGGAAAAAAGGTGGTAGTCTACAATAACGAGGGTCACGTGGAGTCGCGTATCGTCTACTATCTAATGAACATACACATCACGCCGCGCACAATCTATCTGACGCGCCATGGGGAGAGCGAGCACAACCTCAGCGGGCTTATTGGTGGCGATTCTAATCTAAGCGCCCGAGGTCATCAATACGGTCGGGCCTTGTCCGCATTCATTTCGCAGCAGCACATCGATGGGCTGCGTGTGTGGACCTCGTGGATGAAGCGAGCCATCCAAACGGTGGCCGATGTGAAAGCTCCCCAAGAGCGCTGGAAAGCGCTCAACGAGATAGATGCTGGCCACTGTGAGGAGATGACATACGAGCAGATCAAAGAGCGTTTCCCCGAAGAGTTCAAGGCACGCGATGTTAACAAGTTTGCCTATCGCTATCCGCGTGGCGAAAGCTACGAGGATTTAGTAGCGCGCTTGGAGCCCGTCATCATGGAACTGGAGCGGCAGGGAAATGTCTTGGTTGTTTCCCACCAGGCAGTTCTGCGCTGCCTCTTCGCTTACTTTCTGGATAAGTCCGCCGATGAGCTGCCATATCTATATGTGCCCCTGCATACCGTCATCAAGCTCACCCCTGTGGCCTACGGATGCAAGGTGGAGCACATCAAGCTGCCCATTGAGGCGGTAGACACGCATCGTCCTAAGCCGAAGATTCCTGGCGACGTGAGTGAGCCCGGGCTCGATGGTCTGAGCGGTGAGCTGGTGGCGCCCGATGGCGTTGGCAAGGTGCTTATTGTGGGCGATGATGTGGCAACGGCAACGAATGGTAATGGCGGACGCGTTGATGCCCAAGCTCACCAATGACGACGGTGGCGGCACTTGCTGCGTCCCTCAAAATCCAAGACACTTTAGGATCAGTCATTCGTCGGGGCATACCCGTTCCCACACAAGCCCAGGAATCATGCACGAATTCCTTTTTCATCGCATATTCACAACACACTAACAGACATGAACGGTCTTCTTGGTGCCCACGATGCCAACGGGTGCTATTAATTTTCTGTTGACCGATAGTGGTGTATAGTGGACTATCCGTGTTGCTATCTATGTCTACTGAATGGATCACTTACTTAAAATTTTTTAATATATTTACGTAGGCTTAAGGTATTGAGCTCTCTTTTTATGTTGTTTGTTTACCTATTCGATGTTTTTGACTACAAATTTGTTTGATTCATTAGGCTTATTGTTAATGTTAAAAAAAAAAAAACCGGATAGATTCACTCAAACATTGAATTATTAATTAAACGCCTAGTCAGCAAAACAAAATTGATTCGAAATACTGATACAAAACTTAAAAGGGAGCAATCTAGCTACTATGTTAATTGTGAATTATGGTTACATACATAGCCGAAATTGACCTACGCATTATATCTACATATGTCTGAAAATATGGATATGTATATAAATATATATATTTACTGTGCACATAAATGAGTCTTATACTTAAACTACTATTGCAAGGGTGCTAAAACTATATCTGTGTGTCTATTTGCAACGATGTCTATTTTGTATACAATATTTTTGCCACATCTTGATTTGCTAACTTCTTGTTATCCAGGAATAATCAATCGATCTATCCATATAGACTAGCCCATAGTACGATATATTTAGTTCCCCTACTTTTGCCTACTGTTTGTATGTGCGCTTGATATACCATAATGACAACTTATTATTAAGATTTATCTAACAAATAAATAATGAAATACTTAAAAAACGACCTGGTAAAAATAAGAGTATTGCATTTTTTCTGAGAGGGTCTTTGATATCCGTTATAAAACATCCATATAAGTAGTAAATTTCAACAAAAGTGTGGCTTCTCTCCAGGATCTTTGTACGGCACACTGTGGGGCATCAGCCGCAAAGAGGTGGCAAAAGTCACGAATATTATGAACGCTTTGGATAAAATAAATACATGTATCTAACAGAGAATTTTCCAGAGCTTTGTCAAGAGATTGTCCAGATAATCCGATTTTTAGTTTAGGAGATATGAACATTCAAAGTTGAGGTAGCGTCACTTAAATCGAAAGAAGCCAAACGCCTGAACTTATGTTGTAAAGTCTAGTTAAAGTTGAAAACCAGCCCAAAAATGAGATACATTATATTACACACGTTCCTTATTGATCCGAAAAAATAAAATAAAATTTTTTTTATATGGACGAATATGCACCGGAACAAATTTCAACTTTGACAATGTGTTGTAAAGACATTAATACACCATATTCTTGTACATACTGCATTTTGAAAAATCTATTTTTCAAATACAGTTTATTTCATGAAGATTTTTTTGTTCGTTCAGAAGTTATTAATTTAGCAAGATGAAATGGCCGAACGTGCCACTGCGCGGCGTCCCAATTTAGATTTGTGGGGAAATTGGATGTGTGTAACACCCAGAAGGAAGCGCTTCTGACCCCTTAATATACATATACAGCTGTGAAAAAATAAAAGCACCACCAACACAAGCACTTTTTAAATATTTGCCAAGCTGACTCCGACCACCCCAATAGTGCAGCAGTTGATATCGTTCGCCACTCCAAAGGCAACGACAGCTGCTGGTGATGAAAATTCGGTAGCCGAATTCATCGCGTCGGAGAGCGTGCAGCCAAGACCGTCTGTAGCGTCCGTGTCCGTAGTATCAAATTCATTAGCTGTCCCCACAATTCCGACCCCACCAGTCAATATACGACCCGGACCACCGGGTATTACCATCACAGGTGATAGGCCTGTGGTGCCAAGATTGGTCGGGATCCCACCAAAGAGACAAGTTTTTGTCTCACGACTTGCCCCTGACTCCACAATTAAAGATGTTGATTTCAGTTGTTGTCAAGGTTGATTTCAAGGTGGAAAAGTTCAACTTTTCTTATGCCAGGGAGATAGCTTCTTTTAAAATAAGTGTCTCCCAAACCACTTTAACACCATCTGTTCTGCCAAATTTTGGCCGGAGCATTTGGTGGTGAAGGAGTTTAAGGCAAAGAAGAAGACTAGGCCCCCAATAACTCTGCCAACTAATCAGACCAGTGCTCCTTCGTCATCTTCCCGCTCTACCTCCACCCGTCCAAAAAACTAACAAACTCTCTTTTAGTGACCTATCAGAATGTTCGAGACTTGCGTAGTAAGCTCAGCATTCTTTTAATGGATAGTGTCGCATTTGCATCCAACGTTATTGTGTTTACCGAAACCTGGTTAAAGCCAGACATTCTTAGTTCCGAAGTTTTGGCAGGTCGGTACACAACTTTTAGAAAGGATCGTTCGTCTCGACGTGCAGGAGGGGTTCTGATTGCTGTGGACTCAAACTTCACGTCGGAACTTTTCACAGTCCAGATCCAGCAGGAACTGGAATTTCTGTGTGTAAAACTGATTCTTCCCGCTTTCTCAGTTTTTATAACTTGTTCGTATATTCCACCTTCTTCGGATAACGCAATTTACGAGCAGCATTTTTCCGCCTTAACCGCTATCTCTTCCTCGCTATCTGACAAAGATCACATGATAGTTCTTGGTGACTTCAACTTGCCAGGAATTGTTTGGTCTTCGGCAAATGAGTCTAATAGCCTGGTACCCATGGCACGTCATGACTTTGTTGACGGCTTGATTGACCTGTCTCTGTCTCAAGTTAACCATGTTAAAAATTCCTTGGGTCGATTTCTTGATCTGTGCTTTGTAACGGATCCGACCGTAGCGTTGTTAACTCGAGTCCCCCCGCTCTCTATACCTGAAGATGCCTACCATCCTACTTTCGAAGTGTCGCTCGACGAACTGTACTGGATCGGTCGGGTAGACTACCCCAATGTGTCCGCTGCTTCCGTAAATCCGAGTTTACGAAGCTTAATAATCTCATTAGGGATTTTGATTGGTCCGCTTTATATTTGTGCAGTGATGTTACGACAGGCACAAACATTTTTTATGATGCACTGGACTCACTTTTTGTCTCTTGTGTCCCACTTTCCTGTCCGATTAGATCAAGAAAACCCCCTTGGTTTACCAAAAAAAAAACTTAAAAAACTTAAAATCAAGACGTTATAAAAAATTTCAAGAAGTTGGCTCTCCTTCTTCTCTTTCTCATTATGTAATAGCTCGGTCAAACTTTTCAGTTCTTAACGCTCAATGCTATCAGAATTACCTATCTCGATGCAGGATACGTTTTTCTAAGGACCCCAAACAGTTCTACAGCTTTGTAAACAGTAAGCGTAGAACGTCCGCACACCCATCCGCACACCCATCCTCGCTATCCTTCCTTAATACGTCAGCAGATAATGATCAGGCAATTGCCGATCTTTTTGCACGTTTTTTTCAAACTACCTATTCGCAGGACGTTTACTCTGGTCAGCCGTATCCATACGGTTTACCGAGGTCGAACGGCATTTTCAGTCCTTTGCTAAATGAAAGCTCGTTGCTTCATGATCTACGAACAGTAAAGCCGGTGTTCTCACCGGGTCCGGACGGAGTTCCCGGCTGCGTACTCAGGTACTGTGCCGAGTCTCTGTGTGGGCCGTTGCTTAAACTGTTCAACCTATCTATAAATACTTCATGCTTTCCCCCGATATGGAAGGAGTCTTTTATAATTCCTCTCCATAAGAAAGGTAGCAAGTCTGACGCAATGAACTATAGAGGTATATCTAAGTTATCCGCTATTCCTAAAGTGTTTGAGAAAATTTTAACTCCGCACCTGCAGCACCTATGCAGATCACTCATATCTCCATCTCAACATGGATTTATAAGGCGGAGATCAACCACTACAAATTTATTGGAGGCTTTATAATAAAAGGCTTTCAAGGTAATTTGCAGACGGATGTTGTTTACACCGATTTTAGTAAAGCGTTCGATTCTGTAAACCATTCCCTCCTAGCACAAAAGCTCGACCTTCTAGGGTTCCCGCCCAGTCTCCTGAGATGGATCTCTAGCTACCTGTGTTCTAGGTCTCAAAGAGTCCTTTTCAAAAACTCCCTGTCCTCTCCAGTTATGGTGACTTCGGGTGTACCTCAGGGCAGCCATCTAGGCCCCTTACTCTTTACTCTCTTTATAAATTACCTACCTTCTGTATTAACATACTCTCGAGTACTAATGTATGCGGATGATGTTAAGCTCTGTGTCCAGTATAAGGACATTTCTTTCCAATCCAGGTTGCAATCCGATCTCGATAGATTTCAGTCTTGGTGTTGTGCAAATTTATTAAACCTTAACGCTTCAAAATGTAAAGTAATGACTTTTCATCGCTCCAGCGCCTTTCTGGTTCCTTACACCCTTTGTGGTGGTTCTCTTGAGAGAATTACCCGGGTTGATGATCTTGGTGTTCTATTAGATCCCAAGTTAAAGTTTTCAGAACACATTTCCACCATGGTGAATAAGGCCATGGGCGTGCTTGGGTTTATAAAGAGGTGGTCAAAGGAATTTGACGACCCCTATATAACAAAGACTCTCTACACCTCTCTGGTTCGTCCGATTTTAGAATACGGCTCTTGTGTATGGTGCCCTCAGTACAACGTACATCGGGACCGTATAGAATCAGTTCAGAAAAACTTTTTTGCTCTTCGCGGCCTCGACTGGGATGCAAGTGTGAGACTGCCGTCTTACTCTAATAGATTGCTTTTAATAAACCTTCCAACCTTAGCTAATCGTAGGAAAATGCTTGGTGTGATTTTTGTGCACAACTTGATCAAGGGTGACGTAGATAGCCCTAACCTGTTGAGCCGCATAAACTTCACGATTCCTATTAGAAGCACTAGGAATTATACACCCTTGTTTCTTCCGCTTTGTAGATCGAATTACTCCTTGCATGAACCATTTAGGGTCCTATGCTCGGATTATAATTCCCTCTATCATATTATATCTACCACTAACTCCCTTCCTAGTCTTAAATTACTTATACTCTTATATCTTTCCCGTAATTAGTAATTACTTCGTTTCTTTAGTTAGATTAGTTCTACTTTTCCTCGAACACTAGTCTAACACCTATCTTTCATGCATGCCCGCGATCGGTTCGGTTAACGAGTCGCGCGTTAAGCGGCTGCGCCGCTCGGTCGGTTGGGCGGGAGGTGGGCTGCTTTCTTGCCTGGGATCCGCGCGTAACAGCCATCGGCTGGTGTCGCTTGGGCCACTTGATGGTGCAGTCATTGCACATCAACGTCCTAAAGTAAAAAAAAAAAAAAAAAAAAAAAAACTCACATTTTTAACTTTAAGGACTCTTTCAGCACATTTTTAGAAATGGCAGACTCTTATAAGCATATGAATATAAAAGAAATCTTCTTTTTAATGTTTTTAAGTTATTTAAAGAAATGTATTGAAAGTGATCAAGGCGAAAAAAATAAATGCACCACTTTTCAAAAATTGAATTAAAAACAAAAGAACGACCAAAAAGTAGCGAATTCCTTAGTTAACTATTTTGAACTATTATTACTTAATCTATATTTATCATTTAATATTTGGTACAATGTCATTTTTTGACAATAACAGCTGCGCAGCGTCTTGGCATGTAATCAATCAAGTCCTGGCATCTTTTTATGACCAGGACTCTTTAATTTATACCCAAAGTGGTCCGATAGTGGCTGGCTTGGAAGTAGCAACAGCCCTGAACAACTCCTTTGCTTTCTTGTTGGTGTGTTTGGGGTCACAGTCCTGTTAAAAGACCCATACGAGCGGACTTTCATATTCTGCAAAGGGTAGCATTACTGTCTCCACGATATTCACCTACACGTGCTAATCCATGATGGTTTTTATCCAACCTAGTGTACCTACTCCATAGTGGAAAAGGCAGGCCCATACCATTACACTACACCCTCTATGCTTAATGGTTTTTGTGGTGTACTAAAGTTTGTATTCTACTTTCCTTGGACGTCTAACGAATTATCGAGATCCCTTTCCACCAAACATAGCCACTTTGGACTCATCTGACCATAGAATATTCGTCAATTGTTGGGATGTCCGATTTGCTTGAACACTGGCAAACTTCATGCGATTAGTAATAGTATGTGTCGCGTTTAAAAGTGGTACCTTTCTTGGGCTGCAGACTTTTATATTATGCTGGCTAAGATATGTACTAACTGTTTGATCCATCGCATTTATTTTAAGCCCTTCTTTAAGCTCGGTAGCTGACTTAAAGGGAACCTTCTTGCTCTGACGAATCCGTTTTTTGCCATGAAGAAGGGTCATAGATCGTTTTCGTCCGCGTGTTTCAGCCTTTTCTTCATAGTTTAAGACGTTTTTAATCATTGTATTGGAGTATCATACCAATCGACCAACTTCTCTGTAAGTTTTTCCGTCTAATATCAGTTTTTTGATCAGATCTCTCATCTCCGCAGTGCAGTGCTTTCCACGTCGCATTGTAATAATTATTAAATTTTATGACAGAAGCAATGAAATCTTAGTCAAAACCAGAGCTGCAAACCGGTCCGGAACCGAACCCCGTGGAACCGGTTCTCTGCGGGTTCCTTGCTATGTCGAACCGAACCCTGAACCGAACCCAAGAAATGTCTCGGAACCGTGAACCGAATCGGTTCCGTCTTTATTTAAGGGTTCGGTCCAAGAAAATATAAATATGAAATATGTGCCGGATCTGATTTCGTCATGTTCGGCTCATGGCACGAGCCGAACGAACTCTCATTTTCTGCATGCTTGTTTCTTGATCTGTTTTGTTTTGTATTGTTTTTATGAAAAGCATTGTGGGAACCCAAGCCACAACGAAAAAATTCGTTTCTACATTCAGTAAATCTTTTGAAGAAATTCCTCGAATGCATCCCCATGCAGACGATTTAAAGTTTTGGGAAAATTACAGCCAAACAGATTTGAAAAAAGTAGCAATGGTTGTTTTGGCGGTTCCGGCAACTCAAACTTCTGTAGAGAGAGCATTTTCCTCCCTCAAATTTGTGTTGTCGGATAAAAGGGCATCAATTGATGAAAACCTCCTGGAGGATATTATGCTAATAAACTTAAATTAAAACATGGTTTGAACTAAGTTAAATACCTTTGAAATGCAAGGAATGCAGTAAAAAAAAAGATATATTATTATTTTTTTTTATATTATTAAACATTTTTATTATTATTTTTATTTCTTTATATATGGTTTGAATTGAGTTAAATTTAAATACCTTTAAAATGCAACGAATGCAGTAAAATAAAATGATTTAATTGTATAAAATATGGATGCTCTTTATCTTTTCATTTATTTTACTCTACGAACCCGGGTTTGGAACCGAACCCGAGGTTCCAAAATATTCAAAACCCGGTTATGGAACCTCTGCGAATTTTCAACATAGGGTTCGGAACCCGAACCGAACCCTGGCCGTTTTTTCAGGGGTTTGCAGCTTTGGTCAAAACTAATGAATACCTTCTAATGAATGCCTTCTACAAAGACAATTTTGATAAATATAGAAGCTTCACTAAGAAAATGGCTAGTGGTGCTATTTTGCTAAAAAAAATATGTAGACAGAAATTTGAAGAACGGTAACACAGTTTTTGTTTATGGGGAATACTAAGCAATATAAAAAAAATCAAACTTTAAAGAAATCGTAACATAATTTGCATTTTTTTCTATCACGAACAAAATGTATAGTAGTGGTGCTATTATTTTTTTCGCAACTGTATATTCTGACTAAGTACTGGGTATAAAGTAGAGCCGCGGGTCATAACGTTCCCCGTTTTTTATAAAATTCTGAAAAAATCAAAATTTATTTGGATTATACCAAAATGGGTCGTAATTAATTCGCCAAACTCCAACTTTTGATTTTTTTTTACTGAAAATTTACGATTTTTTTTTACTGAAAATTTACGATTTTTTATATTCTCAAATACTCATTCTAATCGAAGAAAAATATTAATATAAAAAAAGACAATATTTAAAAAATATGTAGATATGTACATATAGTGGCTCAAAGCCAAAACCAGTGTCAAATAAAAAGTTTAAGGTGGTACAGATTTTAAACTAGAGGAAAAACCAAAATTGTTTAAACGCCAATTTGTTGTATGTTTTATCACATTTAAAAAGGGAACTTTATTTGCTGATTAAATATTGCTCCGTTTTAAAAATAAAAGAAAAACTTAAAATATATCTTAAATACAAGTCTGAGCTAAAACCATGCAGCCATAAACAAGTTTAATATTAGTCTAATAAAAGGTTAAACAGGTATTTTAATACTTAGTATGCAATCCCTTAACCTTTATTACGGCTTTTAACCTACTACTCATGGAAGAGACCAGTTTCCGAGTGCTTTCCAAGCTTATTGTGTTCCATTCATCCAGCAGATCTTTTTTAAGGACATTTTTGCTAGAAATCCTGTGTTTCTGGATGTTTAGGAAGGGATTGATATAAACTGGCCAAGTAATTTAATGAAATCGAGTTCCAAACTAATTCGATCGCTTTGATGAGTTTGGGTACACTCGAGTATTGCTTTCCTGAGTCATATACATATCTGACGTGTCAGACATCCCCAAACATTTTCGATTATATTTGAATCGGGTGAGTAGGACGGATAAATTAAAAACAAACAAAAATATGTATGTACATACATATACTTATAATAAAAGGATAGGTTCAACTCCCGAAGCAGACAATTTCATTTTTTGTTGAAAATTTGTATACTTTTTTTTTCTTACATTTTTTTCTTTTGTTTATTTTTTACATTTATTTTTATACATATATACATATTTATATACAAATATATATTTTTAAAATATTTTTTTATTATTTATTTTGATATATGTATGTATACTCGAGTGTACTCAAACTCATCAAAGCGATCGAATTAGCTTGGAACTCGATTTCATTAAATTACTTGGCCAGTTTATATCAATCCTTTCCAAGGCGGATGACTGAAGTTTTGGAACAACAAAGTGGCTCGACGAAATATTAAAAACCATTTTTTTTTCTTTCTGATTTAAATCAGTTACCATATATTTAAGTTACATTTTTGTTCAAATGAATCTGGGATCTCTAAAATGTTATTTTTGTTTAAGTGTCCTATTCAAGTGACGCAATATATTAGTCCCGTAATTTGAAGCATTTTTCCTAAGAATTGTTTGTTAATAACTTAAGATGATTCACAAAGAATTCGATTTGGTTAAGGCAACTGTATTAAATGACCTTTAATTAAAAAAAAAAAATCTTTAAAATCATTGGTTTGCGAGCAGTGAGCGATAGAAAATGCGCTTAGGGGGTGTACTATTCAAGTGATGAGGAGTGTACATGTATGTACATATGTATATATTTTGATATGCACTTTAATGCACTGCACCACAGGGGAAGCTGCAGGGTAAGTTTGAGCAAAATAAAGATTGATCGAAAACAAAACGATGTTCAACAAAGTACGAATCGTGGTTTCAAAAGTAAATTTTTTTGATCATCTGATCAAGTCGTTAATCTATACTCAATGTTCTCAGTTGCACAGAAAAAACAAATTCGGAATTTTTGGGAAGTACATATGCCACACAAACGGTAATTTTTTTGAAAGGGCGGTATCCAAACAAATGGCTGCTGATCATAAGGTACTTGATCAGGGATAAGATATAATCGGGTATCAATCTATCCTTTTTGGGGAATTATCGAATTATCGAAAAACAAGGAATAAAAGAAAAGGAAGGGAATGGGCGAAAACCTGCATGTTTTCTAGAAGGCGACAAAACGAAGATTTGTTTAACATGCTGTTAGTTTCCTCGGATCCAAAAATTGTAGCATCAAGACATGTAAGAGCCATTCCCGATTTGAAATCAGAGCATTCGCCTTAAATAGTTACCCTAGTTGATAATATTGAAATTTATTTTGTTAAAAACTAAAATATTTAATTAAATTAATTTATTTCTATTCGCTGGGCTAAACTAAAATACTTGTGTTTTATTAATATGTTTTTTAATTGAAAGTTAGCTAGAATTCAAAATAAAACGAGAGGGAACGTTGTGAGCCGCGGCTCTACCTTATACCCGGTACTCAGTCAGTATATACATATGTACATACATTCATATATGTATGAGCTTGCGATTTATGCAATTTCTTATATGTTCGCAAAAGAACAAATTAAAAAAAATGGGCAAAAAATAATATTTCAAAAAATGAAGTAAATTCTTGGAATATTATACATGTTTCCGATTTTGTTTGCATATGATTTTTACATCTGCTTCTAAATTTCTACATGACATGTATAACTACATATTTCAGACGTACAAGTGTTTAGGACAGAGAGAGAGAAATTTTGAAATACACTTTGAGTAGTGTGATAACACAGGAGACCGAATACAAAACTTGGTTACTCTAGCTTTAATAGTCTATGAGATATAGGCGCAAATGAAGACGGACAAACGGACGGACAGACAGACAGACATGGCTATATCGACTCGGCTATTGATGCTGATCAAGAATATATATACTTTATGGGGTCGGAAACGCTTCCTTCTGGGCGTTACACACAACCGTTATCCCCACAAATCTAATATACCCCTATACTCTTCGAGTACCGGGTATAAAAAGTTATTGTGCAACATCTCTGCAGCGTTCTGTAATTACATTATAATGGCCGACTACGTAAGGTCGTTTAGTCAAGATTGGTTGGTATAAAAAAGAACTAATATCTCCTAAAACGTGCAAATGTACACGTAGTAATGGTTTTTATACCCGGTACTCGAAGAGTAAGGGGTATATTAGATTTGTGGGGATAACGGTTGTGTGTAACGCCCAGAAGGAAGCGTTTCCGACCCCATAAAGTATATATATTCTTGATCTGCATCAATAGCCGAGTCGATATAGCCATGTCTGTCTGTCCGTCCGTCCGTCTGTCCGTCTTCATTTGCGCCTAGATCTCAGAGACTATAAAAGCTAGAGCAACAAAGTTTTGTATCCAGTCTCCTGTGTGATCACACTACTCCAAATGTGTTGCAAAATTTCGCCCCGCCCCTTTCCGCCCGCACAAAGAACCAAAGTCTGTGGCGTACACCATTTTAAAGATACGAAAAAACTAAGAACGCAGAATAATGGCAAATTACCGTGTCTAACAGATTGACGAATCTGGATCAGGTCGAATCATTATTAAGGACAGAAGGAACAAATTAAATTTCAGTGGCTACGCAACGCCTTCCAAGCGATTACTCATTCCCCTCTCTCTGTCGCAAACACTTGTACGTCTCAAATATGTAGTTATACATGTAGAAATGTAGAAGCAGATGTAAAAATCATATGCAAACAAAAATGGAAACATGTATAAAAATTTCAAAAATAGTTTAACTTTGCGAACATATAATAAATTTCATAAATCGTAAGGTCATATACATATGTATGTACATATATACTGACTGAGTACCGGGTATAAGGTAGAGCCGCGGCCTTTGCCGCGGCTCAAAACGTTGCCCCTCGTTTTTTGTTGGTTTTCCGAATGCCATTACATTCCGTTAGCCGACATATGTATAACCGCTATTTTTCTTACAAATATATAAAATTATTTGCGTTTGTAACAGTTTTTAACGGTAAAATGGCATTTGGGATGGGACCGAACGGTATTTAACGACGAAATTCGGCATATGAAAGTTTAGTTAAACAGCTGCAACTTAGCCGTTTATCCATCGATTCCTACAAAAGATACATTAAACGACACCTAATTAATGTGTCTATGTAAAACCAAAAATTCAGCCCAAAATTCGATTTCCTGAGAACTACTTCTGAAAAAAACATGAATAAAATGCCAGATTTTAAAAAGTACGTAAAAAAAACTAAACCTAAAAAATAACCATATTTTTGAGCCACAGCCCAGCAGCAATCCACAATATTCAGAAAATATTTTTAAGCAAACGGTGAACAAAAAACCGACGAATTTGTGTATTGCTTTCTCGTTCTCTCTACCAGAAAATAAAAAGAAGAGTGAGAGAGAACAAAAACGGAAAGCCGAACCGCTGACTCAGTCGATTCCCACCGAATCCAACATCAATGTAGTATCGCGGTCATAGCTGCGATTCACAATGTTTAATTTGTTTTTACAATCTTTAAGCTTGCAAATTGAGTGAAAATGTGTTGGTTATGTTTTTTCAAATAATTAAATTTGAACTAATTGATTATTAACTTAATTAATTATTAATTTATTATTATTATTAATTAATTAATTTGAATTGAATGATGCTACAGTTTACATCAGGCGATACATTAATTGATACTGTGATACTTTAAGCGACTATTCTAAATATCTATCTATAAGGTAGTATACAACTTAATTTTTTCCGCAGTCAAACCCCAAAAAGTTCTGTTCATTTTGGTTTTTTTCTACATTGCAGGTGCCACGTGTCTTTGGATGTGCTCAACCGTGCTAAGAGGACATACAGATACCACTAGACGACTGTACCGAAGAAAAGTGACACCATCCATCATCCATCCTCTTCTACAATCTAAAAACACTTTGAAAGTATTCACAGAAGTACGAATCCGCCATTATCTAAAAAAATGTCACGTTCTCGGAACGAGGAGGCCAACGAGCTGCAGTATAATGAGGGCGATGTGGTATGGGTGAAAATACACAACACAGAGATCTGGTGGCCTGGCGAAGTTACCATGTCTCAGAACTTTCGATTCGTCAAGTCTAGTCGGCCTCCCTTTGCAGTTGTTGCCTTTTTTAACGAGAAAACATAGTAAGTTTCATCCGATCCTATTCGATTGCTGTTCTGACGGTTTTTCTGTTTTTAGCGAGCAAGTCACATCAAACAAACTGATCTATCCATTTGAGTGCTCCAAAAAGGAGGAGTTCATCCAACGCGGTATCAGTAAGTAGCCACACAAATGCTGGACTTTTCATACAGAATGGTATATTAAAATTGCGAAAAATGTTGTAGCGACTGAACCATTTTATGAACCAGTTTTATAAATGTATTTACATATACATATGGGCAGTTCCACCAAAAATGCCAAAAAACATTAAATATAAAACTAAATAATAAAAACTGATTTTAATGTAGTTTTAACCCGATATTTAATTAAAACTTGACAAAATAGAACATTTTTCCCGCTGCGGCCCAAATGATTTTTTCTGATCGATTTGGAGATGTACAATTTTTTAGTTAATATTTCTAGGTTTAGTTTTTTTTTTTTTAACAGTTTTTGAAATTTTGTATTTTAGTTCATGTTTTTTTTCAGAGGTAGTGCTTTTTTCACATAACCTTATAACTGGTTGTATTGAGCTTTGCAGTTTAGGCAAATTCGGCACACAAAATACATATATTCTTACAAACGATACCTAATTAAACGACGCCTAATGTGTCTAAGTATCTAAAACCAAAAATGCATGTCAGGAAATATTTTTTTTCGACTTTTCCTGAGTTTTTAAAGTCGAAATTTTGGGAAAATATACCGCAAACAATTATTAAATTTGAATTTGAAAGACAGCAAGCTGAAAATACAAAGTGCCTGTGTCGGAATTATAGCTGCATTTGTCAGCTTTCAGAAAAAATTCAATAAGAAACTTAAATTATGTGGAAGATAGAAGCACTATCTCTGAAAGAAAATAACAGATTCTTTAAAAAAAAAAAAACCATAATTCTTTAAAAAATGTAGATGCAGACAGACATGGCTATTGATGCTGATCAAGAATATATGTATATACTTTATGGGGTCGGAAACGCTTTCTTCTAGGTGTTACACACATCCACTGTCACCACAAATCTAGTATACTATATATACTATACTCTTTGAGTACCGGGTATAAACATATACTTATGTATAAAAAAAACAAAACAATGCAGTGTCAAATAAACTGTTTAACTCGTGGTACAGATTTTAAACTAGAGGAAAAACAAAAAATGTTTAAACGCCAAACCGGAAACCAAGTCGGATTCCTAGTTTCTAGAAGCTTTGGTGCATTTAAAAATTTTGTTTTTCCTCTAGTTTAAAATCTGTACCACAGTTAAACAGTTTTAGGCGCAGGTGCAGGCTCATTCGTTATATTCGATTGTTTTTTTCGCTGAACAGCACATGTTCGTACTTTTCTGCCTATCAGCAAAACTATCACCACTAACAACAACAAAAAAAAAAGATTAATATTTAAATTTTGGATTTCAACTGAGAAAAAAGGTGCCAATATACATAACTGTAATGCATAAAACAAATTTTTTGAAACTAATTTTATAATTAAATCAAGCATTTTAACAATATGGTTGATTTCTACATTTTTGCTGGAAATCCCATACGCTTGAATCCTTTCCCTGTTTCCGTTATCTTCTCCTGGGTAAAAAATTAAGCTGTCACTTCCCGACGAAATTCCATCAATATAATACACACAATGGCCTTGGACACACCACACTAGACTTAATACCGTACGATATTCCTACAGTACGAGGATATTAGGCAATAAGGGACTATGGCTATTCCAGAGGGATTGTCAGTCGAAAAGAAGGAGTGTGTTTCTTTTGAGATTAGGCCACAGTCCAACAAGAATGTTAAAAGCACTCCTTTCCATGCAATTTAGAAAAAATTACTTAATTAAAAAGAGAATATTATTTGTTCTTTACATACACATACAAAGGTCCAAACGCGAGGACCCCTTGCAGTTTCAAGGAAAATTGCTAATTTTCTGCAGATAACACTACTCGACAAAATTTAACTTTTTTTTTCGCTGTGGCCAAAAATGACTTTTTCTGATAGATTTGGAGATTTTTTTTTTTTCAAGAATTATGGTTTTTTTTTCATGGAGTAGTTTTTTCTTTTAAGAATTTTTAAAAAATTTGGTATTTTTTGTCATAGGTAGTTCTTCTATTTTTCACATAACTTAAGTTTCCTACAACTGGTTGTATTGAACTTGTTGAAAAACCAAAACTTCATACGCCGTTTGGCACTATCCCAAATGCCATTTTACCGTTAAAAACTGTTACAAACACAGATTTTTGGTATTTTTGTAGAAAAAAAAACGGTTTTTCGTCGGGTAACGGAATTTATCGGCGAAATTGGGCATATGAAAGTTTGGTCAAACGGTTATAACTTAGCCGTTTATTTTTATATTTTTATAAGCGATACCTTAAACGACGCCTAATTAATGTGTCTATCTAAAACCAGAAATCAAAGCATTCAAATATTTTTTTTTCGACTTTTCCTGAGCTTTCAAAGTCAAAATTTCGGGTGAAAAATACCGAAAAAAATTATGAAATTTCAATTTGGAAGCTTAATATCTTCCAGACGTTAAGTTGCAGCTACAAAGTGTCTGAGTCGGATTTATAGCTGCATTTGTCAGCTTTAACTGCAAAGTTCAATACAACCAGTTGTAGGAAACTTAAGTTATGTGAAAAATAGAAGCACTACCTATGACAAAAAATACCAAATTTTTTTAAAATTCTTTAAAAAAACTACTCTATGAAAAAAAAACATTCTTTAATAATTTTTAAACATCCAAATCTATCAGAAAAAGTCATATTTGGCGACAGCGGAAAAGTCGTGTCGACTAGTGTAATCCCTCCGCTTCCATGCATTTCAAAACATTCTCTATATTTTGCGCCACCGCAGATAAAAGCATCATCTCTTTCTGATATATTCCGTTGATTTTCGTAGGGGATTGTAAAGTAGAGTGGCGGACAATTTTTTTTGCATCTCCCTCTCTCAAAAATCAATATTTTTCAATATTTCAAAAGCAGGCAGTTGCTGACTTCTATTGAGCATATTTCCGTTGCTCCGATGTTGTTCTTCTTTTAGACGCTCTTTTTTCCTTTCTTGTCTAAAGACAAAAACCCGGTGCCCAAATAGCAAATCTCCGCTACTGAGTGTTAACTTGTACACTTCTGTACACAAAAAGGCAAAGACAATTGGAACTCGTGCTAAAAAATGATCCGCCACTATACCTTACAAAAAGTCCGCCAACATACCTTACAAGCTATTGGTGGAAATATGACGTCACTGTCATACTTCGCAAGTAAAAAAATTTAAAATATCAAAAACTGTTGTCAAAGGTCTAAATATACGTTCACTCAAGTTTAAAAAAATCTTCACTCTGTCACTGTTAACACACATATCCAATAAAAAATGTGTCATTTCTTTCACTACTTTTTTTTATTAAAAATCACTTAGAGATCAAAGCACACGTCCCCTCATTAAGGTGCCGTTTACACTGAGGCTGCGTCTTGATTCTTTGCGTCTTCCCGAAACGCAGTTTTTTTTACATAGGCTTAGCATAGGGCCCTAGTGATGGCAAAAAGTTGCGTCGTTTTCCGACGCAACTTCGTTTTGGTATTTCTGTGGTATTTCTGTGCGCATAACAGCAATTTTCGTACTTTTTTGCCTAATCAGCGGAACTATCACCACTCATAACAACAAAAAACAGCAGATTCAAATTTAAATTTTGCCGCGTAAAATTTTTAACTGAGAAAAAAGGGGAAAAAAATACCATAATTCTTCAAAAAAATTTAAATCTCAAAATCTATCAGAAAAAGTAATTTTGGAAGACAGCGAAAAAAGAAGTTGAATTTTGTCGAGTAGTGTAATCAGACGTTGATTTTATATCTCCAAGACCTACCTACTCAGCCCTTTGTTATTGTCCTTTTGTCCTTTGTGTTTTCCCTTGGCTTATAAAGTGTGGTTATACCAAAATATAATATAGATTTTAATTAAATTAAATCTGCCAGATATGGTAGTGACCCTGGTTATTTCGTTAGCGGAATTATTCCAATTGACATCCTTGTGTCCTCGGAACCCATATTAGGAAAATAGGCCTATTGGGCCCAGCGCTTTAATCGCTGCTTGGGTGTCCGAGAAGGCGCATACTAGGTGCTCCTTGATTGCTACAACCTCCGATTATAACACAATGCAGTGATCCGGGGCCTGAAGCAGTGACTGATGTTATGCTCGTCACCCAGTCATACATAGCTCAGATCATGCGTTGAACTCGGCTTAGTTTGTTAACAATTATTCCGCCAAGTTGAATCTCTGGGCTTGTCGGCCTTGAAAATAAAAACGACTTTGGCCTAGAACGTATCCGTGGGGGAAAATTTCTCCGTAGATCCTTTTGAGCTAATAAGTCACTCTTTGTCCAGCATGGATCAGTTGGACTGGGATGACCCAATCTCTTTTTGCAGACCTGTAGGTTTTGAAGCTTTTGAGACAATAGAAGTGGGCGCGTTGTATATGGCTTTATTTACATTACGGCCTGGGTAGTGGGTGTTTAAAAGAAGGTTTACGACACATTAATAGACGTTATCCAGGATGGATCAGTCTTCTTCAGGTCGCGCAGGGTGGGTATGGTATCGAGAGGGCAAGCGCGAAGATTCGAGTTACTCTCGATTTCGCTGCAGAAAACTACACCGCGGAAACTAAAAATGACTGCCAAACTTCATATAAAAAACGGAGCCAGTAATTTTTCGTTTGTGTTTTCCTGGAGTCAGTATCCAGCAACGCAAACGGGATCCACGAATTTGTATCGATAGTATCGATATTCACACGAATGTGGACTGTGAGAACAGCTGATAGGGGTGCCAGTAAAATATATGTGCCTATTTCTACTGAAGTCAAAGTGAAAGGTGGGGGTAAAATTTGTGCGCAAAACCCAAAAGAGATATGCAAATGTTTAAAGTGAGGAGAGGATTGCTTTAATAAAAGCAATTAAGGCAATATCATGTCTTTAGCGGATCACGGAAAATGAGCATTTTGATAATTTGGACATTTTGGCGCCTCCAACTGTGCTGTACTTCGTCTTATAACCATATGTGCCGCTACCAACACAATCACTTCATCGTCAGAATTACTTTCACTCCTTTTTTAATTTTAGTTTAATTTTCAAAATTGGCGCTGTTTACAAAACACAGCTGATTCATGAGAGTGGCAAATCACTTTTTAGGTTCTTGGTCACATTACATTAGCTGAGTTCCACATATCCGAAATAATGAGCAGCTTGCTTTCAGTAAAATTTCGCGGTGCTGGATACCAGCCTTTATGGAAGACTCTCCGTGAGGCTTTGCGGAGTTCCCCAAGTTTTGGAGTCCACGATTCCAGGTCTCTTTCCTTTTACCAGAGGAGCAGGATTTATTGGGCGCGTCACTGCAGGTGTCAGTAAATATTTTTACAAGACGGGTCGCCGCCTCCCTTGAAATCTTTTTCTAGGTGATCTGAGTATCAAGCCCAGTTTGTCCGCCGGAGATTCCAGAAAGCGAATCGAGATAAGGTAGGGTAGGGGGAAGGACAATGCAGTTTCCGAGAAATTTACCATCAGAATGGTCTGATACAATCGGAAAAAGTGTTAAGCGTGAGTAGACGCGCCTGAAAATGCGAGATTTTGGATATAAGTTATAAAAAGTATGTATAATGTTATGTTACATACTCAATATTTTTAATTACTCTTAGCCCAAGGAAAAACCATTGCTTACGCATCGCCAAAAGAAAAAGCGTTTAAAATGGTCTCGGGAACGGATGTCTTGGACTCAAAGGTAATGGAACTCCATCTTTTTTAGCGATAAAGCTAAATTTGATGTGAGTGTTGGTGATACGCGAAGGAGAGTTAATCGTAACCAAACTGAAGCGTACCATAAAGACTGCCTTAAAAGGACAGTTAAGTTCCCAGCAAACATAATGGTGTGGATAGGGGTAGGACCACTGCCAAAGTGTTGAAGATGTGTTGTAAAGGCAAAAGGCGATGTTACCCAATATTAATATTTAAAAAGAATTACATGTTTAATCAAATAGTAAATATTTAACTCACCGTACGAATTAATACTGGTCAAATTTTTATTATCAGTTAAGCAAAGCATTCAAAGAAATTATTAGTGTTGTAGTTGAAGTACAAAAAAGTTGTTTTCTAAAATTAAGAGAATTAAATGATCTTAAAAAAAATAGTTTTGCATGTATTATCTACTTTAGTATTGAAAATATCGTCTGTTAAACATTGCATACGGGTAAAAAAGCTTGTCGTACGAATTAATAGTGGTCGGGGCTCGGAAAGCTTACGTAAATACTGACTAAGTACCGAGTAAAAAAGTACCCGTTCCTGCTCGTTTTCTTTTTGTAATCGAGAATGCGCTTTTAATTTAAACCCTTGAGAGGAATTACAACTTTTGTCAGATATTTGCAACGCGCAAGAAGTTGATTTGCTCATTATTGCTATAATTCTATTAGTGCTATTGCACAGTGTGATATCACAAAAATACTAGACTGACTAAAAGTGTGGTTGTTTTAACTTATCTAATCTCTAGGACCTAGGCACTCATGAAGACGGACAGACAGACATGGCTATATCGACTTAGCTATAGATGCTGATCAAGAACTTTATACATATATTAATGCACCCTTGAACTCTTCAAGTACATGTAATCATATATCACTGCTACTCTATTTTATTTGCAGGAAAAGCCGAAGCAATAAGCACGGAAATGAGGGTCAAGTTTAATGATGATGTCGCGTTGGCAGAGTCTCGTAACCATCATCAACGGTTAAGTGCACACGCCACTTCACGACCAGACAGCCTTATCAAGGCGCTCCTCTCTAGCAGCAGTAATAGCCAGAGCAGCAGTACTCGCAGCTCCAATGGGCCGTCATCGACGCCTAAGCAAGTAAGTAGGTTGGGTGCGTCTTAAAATAATTTCTAATGCCTTTCCTATGCAGGAGTCCATTTTCCGTATTATGGACATTGCGCGCGCGGCTGATCCAGTCCCCGAGCGTTTTACAGAGGCCAGCTATGAGTGCAGTACGTGTAGTTTCCGCACCAGCAGTATGAATGTTCTCCTCATCCACCGTCGCGGGCACCTGGAGTCATCCAGCAAATACAGCAGCACTAGCAGCAACAGCAGCCAAAACGCCAGTAGCACCAGTCTTAGTCACAGCCCTAGCAGGCAGACAAGAGCAGGCAGACGTGCCAACACCACTAATGAACTCGATTCTTCCCCACTTTTTAGAAGGCGTAGTCAGGACAGTAGTAACCACTTCCGTTGCCACTCGCGCCACGTCTCGATTGTGGTGGACGCCTCGCTCGGCGATGAGGCACAGCGAAGAGTGGCCTCTATAGCCCAGATCACGATGGAAAGCATTGAGCGTATGGTACAACCGATAGCCCACAGCAATAGAAACTCCAGGGCGTCCTCGCCCCAGGATATTTCCCTGCGTCACAGTAGCCAGACCCGTCGGAACGCTCGTAATCAGCGCTTAAATAGGTTGCGCGCCACGATGCCTGCCCCTGAGCAGCCTCCGGCCAAACAGCGCCGCCTCACACGCTCCATGACCCGTCGGCAGCAGGGCTTTTCTTTAACCGAAGGAAGAAACCCATCTCCAGCTTTGCCACCGCCGCAAATGATTCCGCGGAGCAGTGCCGGACGTGGTATGGCTTTTAAAAGACGCTGCACCGTGGACACGAGTATAGCTGAGCAGCCATTGGTCGTGACCAAGCGGGCCAGCCAGACGAGGAAGACTTTGATGACAACAACCGTTCCAGTCCAAGTTCAAGATCCTATCTCACTTGAATGTAGTGCACCAAAAGCGAAACGCAGAAGGAGAGCTGTCTCGAAAATCAAAAACTCTTCTATAGCAATCAGAAAAAAAAAGAGCTCTGAAAACGTTGCCAGTAGTTCCGGAAACACACATGATGAATTGCAGTTTGCTGCTTCACCACTCGCGAATAAATGTATCGCTCAAGACTCATCATCGTCATTACCAATTACACCAACACCAGCACGAGCGCAGACACCGAAAGCAAATTATTCGCAGCCGCAAACCCCACTGCGGCCTCTTTGGAGCTTCAGCTAAGTCTGATGGCCGAGTGGTGCGACGATGAATGTGAGGAGCCCTTCGATGGCTCAATCGATCCCAATGTAACTATTGAAAAAGCTCAGGGAAAGGTACCGGAACAGAATAAAGGGCTTGCTTCCAAGAAGCGAATACGCAACATACCAAAGAAGGACCGGAGGGACTTCGTGCTCCAGGAGTTCGACGTGGACAGAAAGATGGAAACGGGCGACGAACCAATCATTATTCAGGATAGCGATGCCAGCTCCAACGAGAGTGTCGTTTTTATTGAGGACGAGGCTCTAACGCGCGACAGAAGCAATGGAAATGACAACTGCAAGGCCCACAACAATTCCTCATCCTGCTTCGACTTTGAGGAGGAGGAGGACCTGCAAAAACAGGATGGAAAAAATAGGTTGAGCTACAGACGTCGTACTAATCGGCATGATGCTTATAACAAAGGCACTGTGGGTATAGAAGAATGGCTTGTGTCGCCAGTTCTTTCAAAGGAAGCCGTTAAGTTTCACCAGCCGGGACAAGCGTCGGCAGAACGAACCAGATCCAAAGTCAATACTTGCAATGATGAATTATTCAAGGGCTTCGACAATGAATTGCAATTGGCGCCGCCGCGGCCGCCGCAGTCGCTCAGACTAATCGAGCTATTAAACCGATCGCTGATCAGGAAAATTTGCATAGATACGCTGAGCCCGAACAAGATGAAACAGAGCTTGAGGCCGATCAACTCAGCTTACCCATCAAGGAACGGCAGAAGCGCATTTTTAAGTCGCGCAACAAATCGATACAGGTAGTGCCGAAAGATGAATGTCCTCCAACTTCTGTATCCAGTGACGAGGAAGAGGGTGTCGGAAGCAGCGGCGCTTCTCTTAATTTTGACAACAGGGAGGAGCCTCTCCCCTACTTCTCAATAGCGGGTACACCAGCAGTACAAGTAACAGCAGCAGCAGAAGCAGAAGCAGCAGTAGTAACAATAGCAGAGAAAGCAGCAACAACAAATGTCATCGGAGTAAATCCAGGACGGATTTATCTCATAGACAGCAGCGAAGCTCTAAGCTAAAAGCTCGATATAAGCTTAAGTCAAAAACAACGGCCCAAGAACTTAACATCTGTAGCAGAAACAGCAATAATGTATCCAACTCCATATTAAACACAAGTGGAGTTGCATCCCCCCTGCTCAGCTCCAGCACGAGCTGCTCGATTGCCTCAAATATTGCTGTGATCTCTGCGGAGGAGGCACGGGAGCTGCAACGAACTGCTTCGGGAGCAGGTCTTATTAATGCAGCAATTGTGGATGCCACACAGCCTGTGCAAAGAGGGGGTGTGCTAATCCTGGAGGACATACGCCTGCCCAATCTTTATGATCGCCTTCCTTTCGGCAGCTTACATTCTTCAGATAGCAATGACAGCCCGCCTCAAAAGTCAAACCACGAGGAGGTGGCCGTCGAGGACGAACAGTCAAGAGACACAGATGAGCAGGATTCGGAAGTCGAAGAACAAATCGTACCTCATGAAGTTAAATGCCAACTGACGGCCAATCATATTAACGAGCAAGTGCCAGACAAAGAGCATGGAGAGGAACCACAAGAGCCTAGCCCAGAGCAAGAGTTCGAATCTGAGCAGGAGCTTGAATCTGAACAAGAGCAGGATCTGGAGTCTGAGCCAGAGCAGAAAGAGGAGATAGATCCTGAGTTAAGGCAAGAGCCGGGTTCTGAGCAAGAGAAAAAATTGGTAGCTTCAACAATAGTAGATTCGCGAGAGACAGTGTCTTTTGTCCCCCAAAAACGGGAGCTGCTTTTGAAAAAGAGAGAGCAAGAACTACTGCGCCAATACGAGGCTGATCTGGTAAGCGGACTTAGTGTCGAAAAATGCCGAAGGGCACGGGAGCGCTGGAGCCAAGTAATACAATCCCCAGGCGATTCGTCTTTAGATACAGATGGAGAAGTGCAACTTAAGTCAGAATCTCCAGATATGCAAGTAGAAACACCTGAGGAAAACGAAGAAGAACAGGAGTCACCTCCCCCAGATATGGAGGCAGAAGAGTCTGAAGTGGAAAAGCAATCCAAGCTGGACTCTCAAGCCGAAATGAATCTTCTAGAATCGGTGAACTCGTTGCTTGAGCCTCAGCGCCAGCGCCCTTCAGGGGAGCTGGTAGTGCCCTCGGAGTTGTCGGTCCGCGCCCGGCGCCTTGGTAGTTTTTCCCGTGTCAATTCATCAGTAACTACCACTACGTTCAAGGGTGGGGCCCTGAGCTATACCCATATATTTTGCGACGACGATGTTGCCAAAGCCCACCAACAGCTGGAAGACCTTCGTGACGCATCGCAACGCCGTCGTTCGAGCTCGTTGCCCATGCCGCTGTTGCAGTTTGGGCAGCGACGCCAGCGTCGACGCTCGCGTAATGTAGGAAGCGACAACGTAGCGAGCGACATCCGCCACGACACCGTCGAGACGTCGTGTGATCCAAAGGAACAGCAAGAGAGTCTAGATAACGTAAGTGTGTTTATAAAAAATTGTAAGAAGTTGGCTCTTCTCTCTCTCGCTATATAATGGCTCGGTCAAACTTTACAGTTCTTAACGCTCAGTGCTATAAGAACTACCTATCTCGATGCAGGATACGTTTTTCTGAGGGCCTAAACAGTTTTAAAGATTCGTAAACGGTATGCGCACAACGTCCGCGCACCCATCCTCGCTATCATTCCTGAATACGTCGATAAATAATGATCAGGCGATCGCTGATCTTTTTGCCCGTTTATTTCAAACTACCTATTCGAAGGAAAGCTACTCTGGTCAGCTGTACCCATAGATTTACCGAAGTCAAACGGCATTTACAGTTCTTTGACAAATTAAAGCTCGTTGCTTCATAACTGCAAAGTTCAATACAACCAGTTGTAGGAAACTTAAGTTATGTGAAAAGTAGAAGCACTACCTATGACAAAATTACCACATTTTTTAAAAATTCTTTAAAAAAAAACTACACCATGAAAAAAAATAAAAAAATTTTTGGCGACAGAGGAAAAGTCGTGTTTGACTAGTGCAATTAGAGATACAATTCTTAGAGCCTTTCTTAAAAACAGGAGTGACTGTGGCAGCCAATAAACCGACCCGTTAACAAGGATTTTATGAAAAAAATGTTTAGCAGTTCACAAAAAGGATCATCACAATTGCGAAGCAGGAAGGCGTAAATAGCATCACTTTCGGGGTTACTAGAATTGTTGAAGTCAGCAATTGCCTCCAAGATGTCCGCTTCCAATATTTCAAGTGTGCCAATATTGACCACCGAAGGTATAGAGTCAAGGACATCCGAATCATGCCACGTCGTGCATGGCTCAAAATTATAGCTGGAAAAATAAGCGAAAAGATTTGCGATCTTTGTTCCAGGTGTCAAAGAGTCCTTTTCAAAAACTCCTCACCAATTATGGTTACTTCGGGTGTACTGAAATTGGAACTACTGGAATTGAATCCCATCGATTGTTTCGTCTTTTCTGAAGAAAAATGAACCAACCAACGGTTTGAAAGTTTTTGGTGGCAAAAATCTATTTGAGAAACCGAGAACAGACATAGTCGGTTTGTCGGCAAAAATCTTTGAATAATTTGCACTTTAACCTGATAAAAAATTTTAGAAGTCAGTCGGGAAATATTTTCTTAGTATAGAATCATTCATTTGCTGTTGATTAACGACTTTTTTTCTTATAAAAAAGCAAGAAGTTAAAACAAGAAATATAACTGAAGCCGAAAAGGCAGGCATCTTGGCTTTGAAGTCAGATAATATTAGTTTTGGCACTATTAGCACCAACCTTAGGATAAGTTTGTCTTCATTAAACAATGTTAGAAAGAATTTCGAAATACAGGAAGTCTTAGGAAGTAAGATACAGACCACCGCATACAACCTTCAAAGTAGGATCATATTTTCAGACACTTGAGCATCAAAAATCGGTTCGAAAGGGCACAAGTTATAAGAAGGAAGTTTATTCTGTAGGTATCGATATTAGCACAATAACTTTACGTTGACGTCTTCGAAAGACAGGACTTAAGGGCTTTTGGCACTAAAAATTCTCCAGAAAAGCGCCAATGCTTCAAACTTCATGAAACTTGAATGGAAAATGATTGAATGTTTTGAATGGATTTAACATACATCTGTTTAGTTGGGAAAGTATGGCGAATGATCGTCGGAAAGTAGGAAAACGCTATAAAAATGAGTGCCTAAAACGAACGGCGATGTAAGGAAGCATTTTTATTATAGAGTTGGGTATCTCGCATAATTGACGGTTCACGCGTTCACATCGAAAAATATTACAGAGGAAAACCTCATACCGTCTAATGATGCCCTCGCCTTCTAGAACGGTTCTGCTCAAGATTGGTCAGAAATATTTTTCTACTCATTTTTAATAAAACAATAATGTGACAATAATAATACACAATCATGACAATAATATTTTGCTATGATTTGTTCAAAAAGTGTGATTTTTCCAGCGATGGTTTTTTTTATTCTAAAATAATATTTAATAATGGTGGAAATTGGGAAATTGGAGACGCCGGGAAATGGTTCTGGTTTTAATCCGATCGAAAATCTTTAGAATATCATGAACGTTTTTATATGAAAGCAGAGACTCAAAACTTTATCTGAACTTAAACAAATTATTTTAAAAATGTAACGTAAAGACCTTAAGAAATCGAAAAATCTAGTAGATACAAAATATTAGCCTCTAAAAACTGCTGTAAAACACAGGGGGTAAAAAATTAAACTAATTCATGTGGTAGTTTTAGTTGGTTGATGAAAATGATTAACATTGCTTGTAACTTAGCTCCAAGTTTTACATTCGTGATAAGGTTTATTCCTAATTAACCGCGTGCAGGTCTGATGCGTGGTTGAATAGATAGCTGAGTACCGACTGATCTTTCGCTCTCTCTATCGGCTCTCTCATAGCCGATGGCCGCTCTACGCGAAAAAACTACGACCGCTTCGTGTCTCTCTCTTTCCTTCGTTTCCTACATTCATATACTCTTCAATATTCATTAATTAAACGTAATAACACGCAAAATTAATATTAGACGTCTGCATGAATACATTCATAACAAAGCCACATTGAGTACATTCGAATTGAATAGAATATGAGTGAGTGAAAAAGACAGAATGAGACGAATGTGTATACTACTGTTTCGCAAAAAGAATATCTTGTGTCTCATGTCGAAAGACAGAGTATAACGAAAGAAGAGCAAAAGGAAATGAAAACTTCGAAAACATTCGAAGTACTCAAGTAGTTCGCAGAATACTTTGAGTAGCCACTTTGTATGTATGTATGTATTTGCCGGCAAATTCCAGCGTGTTGTTTTTGTGGTTTGTTTTGTTTAAAGCTTGTGTTTTAGTTTTACTAACAAAATTTGTAGTTGTGACCGTCTATAAATTAAATAATTCACAACAAAAAATACATTGCACACATATTTCTTTATTTTTTCCTCTTTCTTTTAGCAGATAACACACACAGCAGAAAACAGCTGACAATATTCGAATGTATTCAATATACAACATTTAATTACTTCTGCTGCTCACTCACTCGCTTCGTTTCTTTTCGGGTATATTTTTGTGCAGCCGAGGGAAACACGACTTCAGTCACTCACTCATTCTCATTTCGTTTTGTACAAGTATTCACTCAATTCAATTTTGACTTTGTACATTTGAATGTGTTTTTTTTGCCATTCATGCAGACGTCTAATTAATATTCTGACCAAAAAACTAGAATGCATTTTTACGTAAAATTATTAAAATGAATACTAAGGTGAATACTTTTTAATTTAAGGATTCTCTTAAAAAATTGGCTCATTTCGAATAAAACATTTAGTGTTTTTCGTTAAACTTTTATATTGCTCACTTAGTTGAAGGATCTTTTTTTCGAGAAACAAACCCACCCTTCATAAGTTTATAAGAAGTATATTTATACCTTAGACCACCTTTCATATTAGAGCCATCTGTGTATATGTACGTTGTGGTATTGCGTCTGGTCCCGACCGTTTTCCAGTCTTTATGTTCCATGTATGAGGTTGTTTTTTCAGCGAGGAAAGGGATCATGTAGTCTTATGATCTGATCATGTCACGTCCAATTGAGCTGTGCCCGTATTCTTTTAATAACGTGTTTTTTGTATGTATGTCGTATGTGTAGGAATAGAAAAAAGAGACAGATGTAAAAAAATTTATAGAAAAATAGAAACAGATTAAATCTAATATATAAAAATCACCCAATTGGTTCAATCGATTTTTATGAAACTAATTTTTTTGTTTTGCGAATAGAGATTCAAAACGACATATAAAATACATTGTACGACTCACATAAATCATCAACTCACATACGAGGGCGGTCCGAAAAGTTTCCAGCCTGACAATGATACAACAGCTTTAACATTTTTTTTATATTTTATTTTTCAACATAGCCCCTTCTAAGTCAACAAATTTCTCACAGCGATGGTCCGAACTCTTCAGCCCCTCCAAAAAATAACCGGCGTCCTGCTCCTCAAAATGGCTGTTTACAAAAGTTATAGCCTCCTCATTTGACAAAAATGTCTGTCCGCCAAGCGGAACTTTTAGCTTAGGAAATAAAAAAAAGTCAGTTGAAGGTAGGTCTGGAGAGTCAGGAGGGTGATAAAGCAACTCAAAGCGTAAATCATGGATTTTTGCCATTGCAACTGCTGATGTATGGGAAGGTGCATTATTCCGGTGAAACCACATTTTTTTCTTTTGCAAGTGGGGCAGTTTATTCGCAATTTCCGTCATTAGCTCATCCAAAAGCGATGCGTAGTAGACTCCCGTGATCGTTTTTCCTTTCCCCAGATAATCGGTATATATAACTCCACGACTATCCCAAAAAACTGTTGCCCACACTTTTCCAGCTGAAATAACAGTTTTCGTTGTTTTTGGTGGCGGATACCCCTTTGCAATCCACTTTTTTGATTGGGATTTTGTTTCTGGCGTATATGGTGTATCCATGCTTCATTCACCGTTATGAGTCGGCGCAAAAACATTGATTTATTACTCGTAAACATCGCCAAGAGAGACTTGCGTTTGATCTGACGTGAGCAATAGCGGCACCCAACGGGCCGAGAGCTTTTTATACCCGGTACTCGAAGAGTAAAAGGGTATATTAAATTTGTGGGGATAACGGTTGTGTGTAACGCCCAGAAGGAAGCGTTTCCGACCCCATAAAGTATATATATTCTTGATCAGCATCAATAGCCGAGTCGATATAGCCATGTCTGTCTGTCCGTCCGTCCGTCTGTCCGTCTTCATTTGCGCCTATATCTCAGAGACCATTTAAGCTAGAGCAACCAAGTTTTGTATCCAGTCTCCTGTGTGATCACACTACTCCAAATGTGTTGCAAAATTTCGCCCCGCCCTTTTCCGCCTCCACAAAGGACGAAAGCCTGTGGCACACACAATTTTGAAGATACAAGAAAACTAAATACACAGAATCATAGAGAATGACCATTTCTATCAGAGTGTTGAATCTGGATCAGATCGGATCATTATTATAGCTACAATGAAGAAAACCATTTCGAAAGTCATCGTTCCCTCTCGCTCTCTCTCACACGCGGCCCTGTCTGCTTTGCTTATTCGTTTAAATGAGCGCCTAGATCTCAGAGACTATAAGAGCTAGAGCAACCAAACTTTCTATCCAAACTTCTGTAGTGTCACGTCAATACAAGTGTATTTTAAAATTTTGCCACGCCTCCTTCCGCCCCCACAAAGAACGAAAATCTGTGTAATCCACAATTTTTAAGATACAAGAAAACCAAAAACGCATAGTGATGAAAAATAACCGTATCTACTAGATTGCCAAATCTGGATCAGGTTGGATCATTATTATGGACAGAAGGAACAAATTAAATTTCAGTGGCTACGCAACGCCTGCCAAGCGCTGACTCATGCCCTCTCTCTCTCTCTCTCTGTCGTAAACACTTGTACGTCTCAAATATGTAGTTATACATGTCATGTAGAAATTTAGAAGCAGATGTAAAAATCATATGCAAACAAAATCGGAAACATGTATAATATTCAAAAAATTTACTCCATTTTTTGAAATATTATTTTTTGCCCATTTTTTTAATTTGTCCCTTTTGCGAACATATAAGAAATTGCATAAATCGCAAGCTCATATATGTATGTACATATGTATATACTGACTGAGTACCGGGTATAAGGTAGAGCCGCGGCCTTTGCCGCGGCTCACAACGTTCCCCCTCGTTCATGTTAAATTCGTTGTTCAAAAATTTTGGGCGTCCCGGACGTGTCTCATCTTCTAAACTCGTCGTACGTCCACGCTTGAATTCAGCAGCTCAGAGCTTTACAGTTGGAAATGATGGGGAAGAGTCCCCATAGACAGTATCCATCTTAGTTTGGATTTGCGTAGGCGTATTGCCCCTCAAAAATAAATATCTTATTGTTTATTTTGTTTAAAGTTTAACAATGTACGGTTAAACTGAAAGGGTAAACTTACATATCAAATAATTAAACTAAAGGGCCAAAGCCAATACTCAGACCCGGTGGGGCTGATTATCGGCTCAGTAGCCGATAAGATCCCACCAATAGCCAAATTTAGGTAAGAGAAGAGCCGGTAGCCGAACATTTCCAAATTAAAGCTAGTTAAATTAAATTAAGTTATTGATTAAGATAATTTTGACCATATTAGAACTAGTATCAAAGGAGAACAGATGAAAAAATTGGTTATAGTTACGGCAAAGGCTACGGAAAGATTCATAATCCGAGTAGTTAGAAAGACAGAGTTGGAGATGAAGAGGAGAGTAATGCCTAGTAGGGCGGAAAGGAACAGCAATACTAATAAGGTTGATAAGGGCAGTCGATTCGACCTCACCAGAGAGAAGCTTATGGAGGAAGAGAACTCCTTGGCAGGTTCTACGGGATTTAAGAGAGTGGAGGTTAATTAGGCGCAACCTACTTTCATAAGAATGGAGATGGATCGAAGGGTCCCAATTAAGTCCCCGGAGGGCAAAGATGAGGAACTGTTTTTGTACTGATTCGAGCATATTCCGAAATTTTTGGTAATGAGGAGACCAGACACAAGAACCATATTCCAAGATAGGCCGGACCAGAGAAACATACAGAAGTTTAGTAGTGTACGGGTCTGTAAATTCCTTAGACCATCTTTTGACAAATCCAAGGACTCCTTTGTTAGAGATAGTAGAGATATGAGAGTTGAAACATAGGTTAGGTACAAAGGTAATGCCCAAGTCGTTAACTTTGAAAAGGCGTTGAAGGATAAAGTTATTGATAGAGTAGTCGAAAAGGTATGGCTTATTGCGGTGAAAAGTCATTATGTAGCATTTAGAGATGTTAAGAGGTAGAGTGTTGATTAGGCACCAGTTATTAAGGGCATCAAGATCTGATTGCAAAGATAGTGGGGACAAGGGGTCACTGTAGGAAAAACATAGCTTAACGTCATCAGCATACATTAGGACACGGGAATAAGATAACATTTGTGGAAGATCGTTAATAAATAGGTTAAATAGCAAGGGACCCAGATGGCTACCTTGAGGAACCCCAGATGAGACAATAACAGGTTTAGAGAGAGAGGAGTTAAAGCAGACACGTTGAGAGCGGTTACAAAGGTAGGAATTAGTCCAATATAGAAGCTTAGTCGGAAACCCTAGAAGAGACAGTTTATGAATAAGTAGATTATGATTGACGGAGTCGAAGGCTTTACTAAAGTCAGTATAAACGACATCAGTTTGACACTGTTTAGCAAAACCCGAAGTTACGAAGGTGGAAAATTCAAGTAGATTAGTAGAAACTGAGCGACGTTCAATGAATCCATGCTGTGATTCAGAGAATACAGAACTACAAAAATGTTGCAGCTGAGAGCTGACGATTTTTTCAAATAGTTTAGGAATGGCAGATAAATTGGAAATACAGCAGAGACATCAGATTTAGATCCCTTCTTATGAAAGGGAACTATATAGGATTCTTTCCAGACAGTGGGAAAGTCACCAGTCTTGAGAGACAAGTTGAAAAGTTTTAGGAGAGGCACACAAAGAGATTCTGCACAAAGTTTTAGAACAGCACTCGGAACCGAGTCAGGCCCAGTGGAGAACGAAAACTTGCACGATTTTAAATTTGTTAGGAGACCATCATAGTCGATGAAGGGGGAAGGATACAGTTAGAACTATTTATAGGGATAGGATAAGAGTAACTACTACTAAAGTCGTTCGATGAGGCTAGGATAGAGGGAAAGTTAATAGACGGGACAGAGTAGCAACGTTGGAAAAAGGAAGCGAAAAGATCAGCAATATCACAATCCTTATCAGCATAACTACCATTTAAGTGTAGAGAAGAAGGAAATCGGGAAGATTTACGTTTAGAATTAACAAACCTGAAGAATTGTTTAGGGTCACGTTTAAAGTTAAGCTTGCATTGGGTCAAGTATCTGTTGTAGCACAATGTATTGAATAAGGAAAATTTCGATTTTGCAATTGAGTACTTCGAGAAGTCTGATTGCAAACCGGATTTTTTAAACTTTTTGCACATACGGGATTTTAAATTCTTCAGATTTATTAATCTAGGGGTGAACCAGATAGGACCGCACGATATTCAACTTTTTCCGTTTTTACAAGAGCACTAATACCGACTCAGCGAATCGATTGTTCAACGATAACTAAATTACCGATGTGGCTGAAATTTTGGCGGGAACACATTAACAGATGCCTATTCACAATAACAACGTTTAGTTAACGTAGGAGCTCGTTTTTATTGTCAGGCTGGAAACTTTTCGGACCGCCCTCATATGAATATACTGACTGAGTACCGGGTATAAAGTAGAGCCCTTGTCGTTATTATACCCGGTACTCGAAGAGTAAGATTAGCCGAATATGGATCAGGTCGGATCAATATTATGGCCAGAAGAAACAAATTAAATTTCAGTGGCTACGCAACGCCTGCCAAGCGCTGACTCATGCCCTCTCTCTCTCTCTCTCTGTCCTAAACACTTGTACGTCTCAAATACATATGTAGTTATACATGTCATGTAGAAATTTAGAAGCAGATGTAAAAATCATATGCAAACAAAATCGGAAACATGTATAATATTCCAAAAATTTACTTCATTTTTTGAAATATTATTTTTTGTCCATTTTTTTAATTTGTCCCTTTTGCGAACATATAAGAAATTGCATAAATCGCAAGCTCATATATGTATGTACATACATATATACTGACTGAGTACCGGGTATAACAACGTTCCCCCTCGTTTTTATTTCTTATTAACAAAATGAAAAATTATAATTGAATATAATTGTTAAAAAAAAAATCAGAAATAGCACTTGTTTTATTTATTTTTTTTCTAGAACTAAATTATAATAATTACACTACTCGACCAAATTCAAATTTTTTTGTCCGCTGTCGCCCGAAATGACTTTTTCTGATAGATTTGGAGATTTAAATTTTTTTAAAGAAATAGTTTTTTAAAAGAATTTTATAAAAATGTGGTTTATTTTTGTCAGAGGTAGTGCTTCTGGTTCTATTGAACTTTGCAGTTTTGAAAAGCTGACAAATGCTGCTATAAATCCGGACACTTTGTAGCTGCAGCTTTTCGTCTGGAATATATTAAGCTTTCAAATTTCATAATTTTTTTCGGTATTTTTTCCCGAAATTTTCGCTTTGAAAACTCAGGAAAGGTCGAAAAAACAATATTTTATATCTAACATTATAGATATTGGCTATAGACATCTTATGGCTATAAGTTTTACCTTTTGTCAAAATGAAATAAAGTCTTGACGCATGTTTTGTTTTTACTTTGAATGCGTACGAATTTCGCATTCGATATGAGAGAATTGCCCATATGTATATTCTAAATAGCCATGTCTGTCTGTCCTTCATGAGCGCCTAGATCTCAGAGACTATAAGATCTGGAGCAACCAAATTTTGTATCCACACTTTTGTAAGAATTAGGAACTTTTTATGGTTTAGTTTTTTTTTTAAACTGGCAAAATTTGGCATACGGAGATTTCGTCATACAGCTGCAACCTAGCCAAACGGCGATTCTTTCAAATGGCACCTTAAACGACGCCTTATTAATGTGCCTATCTATAACAATTAGCCCAAGAAATATTTGTTTACCGACTTTTCCTGACTTTTTATACCCGGTACTCGAAGAGTATAGGGGTATATTAGATTTGTGGTGATAACGGATGTGTGTAACGCCCAGAAGGAAGCGTTTCCGACCCCATAAAGTATATATATTCTTGATCAGCATCAATAGCAGAGTCGATATAGCCATGTCTGTCTGTCCGTCCGTCTGTCCGTCCGTCTGTCCGTCCGTCCGTCCGTCTGTCCGTCCGTCTGTCCGTCCGTCTGTCCGTCTTAGCGCCTATCAGAGACTATCTAAGCTAGAGCAACCAAATTTTGTATCTAGTCTCCTGTGTGAACACACTACTCCGAGTGTATTTCAAAATTTCGCTCTCTCTCACACGCGACCCCATCTGCTTTGCCCATTCGTATTTTTTGACGCCTAGTTCTCAGAGACTAGAAGAGCTAGAGCAACCAAATTTTCACAGGAGTCTGAATACAAAATTTGGTTGCTCTAGCTGTCTCAGATCTAGGCGCTCATGAAAACGGGCGGACAGACAGACATGGCTTTCTTCTTCTCTGTAGCTGAGCCACTAATGGTGGGCATCGAATTGGCATTAGCTGGGTGGTAATGCACCATGTGCTCAAGGCATTACCACCCAGCTAATGTACCATGTGCTCAAGACATTACCACCCAGCTAATGCCTTGAGCACATGGTGCACTTATGCAGCGCCCGAAATGGCTGTCTTCGTGCAACTTCGCAGTGCTCACTGTTAGGTTGTTGGCATTAACCTACACTGCTTATAAAGCACTCAGATCTTTTTTTTTACATTTTCATACACTAATCGACTTGGGTCTCTTTTTAACTGATGTATCAATTGTGTGGAATCCAAAGCGAACACATATTTTTTACCGCGACTTTATCATGGAAAATTTGATTGATCAACGTCATACTAATGCCCAAGAATGCCTCAATCTCACGGTATGTGACATGACGATCTTGTGTAATTATTACGCGCTTCAACGAAGTACAGTTCTATTGTCGGGCATTGCTTCTCGATTGCCTCGATCAAGCCATCCTGGGAGGTGAGCTTCTTCGTTAACCTTCGTCCACTTTTCGTCATCTATCATGACTATGTACGGTAGGCTGCTTTGGCTTTCACAGGAACTTTCGCAATACCCTAGTAGAAGTTCCTCCAAGATGTCCTGAGCTCCACTGAGCTCACGATCGTGAGGATCGACGTAACTACCTTTTTAAACTTTACCCAGTTTGTATGCAGGTGATTTCTGTAAACCCCGTCATCTTCGTAGTATGTTCAAATTCGCCCTTGAACTGAATGTACTTACATATACACACAAGTACACATAGCAACATAACATAACATATTTACATACAGCTGCGTTTAAAATAATAGTAGTACAAATTTTCATTTTCCTCAATGTCAAGACTTAGGAGAGCTTCCCCGGAAGTTGGTTAATTGTTATGGTAATCTAGCTTACTATAGATTTTAATAATGGATAACAACGTAAGATAATTCCACCAGATATAATTCCAAAAGAGGTTAGGTTAGGTTAAATCAGACGGCCCTCATGGGGGCCTCCCATAGGCCAGTATGGCCCTTAGATATCCGGATGGTTATGAACCTTTACCTTTCGAAGTCACATAGAATTGAGGTGTTTTTGGCGAAGGCTAGTAGTTCCTTTGGCGTTCTCTTGGAGGCATCTTCTAGTGATGCCAGCGTCGGTGCGCCCAGGTATCTTCTTGCCCGTGAGAGAGCCGGGCAGCTGCAGATAAGATGTTCCAGGGTTTCAATAGCCCCGAGCTCATCACATTTCCTACAGCTGTTTTCGTTGGTGATGTTTCGTCTGGCTGCATGTGATGCAGCCCGTCAGTGACCTGTCAATATCCCCACTTACAGTCTACAGTACTTCCGTGGAAGGTGCAGCAAATAATGGCTAAGTTGTTCGCTGCGGTCTTTGCACATGATTTTCGAGATTCTGCAGTTGGTTATGCTCCTCCACCTGCTTTCGTTTTCCAGTCTGGCCAGCTTTTCTAGGCCGCTTTGTGGCGTTCTAAGGGAGACAGGCACATTTTCTACTCTTTTAGTCGCCACCCCGACGCCTTCCTTTGCCAGAGTGTCCGCCGCTTCGTTTCCTTTGATGTCCTGGTGGCTGGGGACTCTGCACTGACTTAGTCGTGCAAAGTGACTCTAATGCGTTCCTGCTTGCCAGGAGAATTCTGGAAATGACCGCGGACGACTGCATGGATTTTATCGCTGCTTGGCTGTCTACCAACAGATTGACCACATTGTGTGATTGCTCTGTGTGTTGTGCAACCTCCGCTGCTTTCCTGATGGCAAAGACTGCCGCCTGGAATATGCTGCAGTGGTCCGGTAGCTTGTATGACAGCCCTATTTCGGGGTCTGTGCAGTATAGGCCAGCTCCTACTCCTCCTTCCATCTTTGATCAGTCTGTGTATGTTGAGATGTTGGGTCTGGCCCCGTCCTTTTTTCCATTCTTCAGGTCCCAGAAATGCGTTTGTTTTGATGTCGAGGCAAGTTCGAGGGGTCATGTAGTCAGTATAACTGATCATGTCCCTACCAATTGTGGCCACATGTTTCCCGACGCAATCAGGCACTGTGCTGGCTTTCCTGCCGTCAGACGAGCGTGGATTTCCAGAGGATCAATTCCAAGTATGGTATCGAGTGCTTTTGTTGGGGCTGACCTCAGCGCCCCTGTGATACAGAGAAGACCCTGTCGCTGAATCTTTTCCATAAGCTTGTGGTACGTCCTCTTCCCGGTAGCTTGCCACCACACTACTGCAGTGTTGGACGCACCACCGAGATGTAGATAGAGTGCATAAGAGCAGGTGACAGGCCCCATATGCTGCAGAGCATCTTCTTGGATGCGTATAGCGCAATGGTGGCCTTCTTCACCCTTTCCACTACATTGGGTCTCCAATCCCGCTTGCTATCCAATACTGTGCCGAGGTATTTGAAATGTGTTTTTGGGGTTAACCTTGTTTGGCTAATTTTCGGGGTGATCCATGCCGGTACCTTGTACCTCTTGGTACAACGCGGACAAGACGCGTTGATTCTGAATCCTACTTCGTCTGCCCACTCACATATCTTCTTGAGTGTACGTTCCATTATGGAGCTGAGGGTCGATGGACATACTCCCGTAATAAGTATGCTTATGTCATCTGCATAGGCTGTTATTTTTGGGGCCTTCCTTTTGAATCTCTTGATTAGGTCGTCGACCACCAGATTCCACAGGAGGGACGACAGGAATCCACCTAGAGGTGGGCCCCTTGGCCATGAAAGCGGTGCCCCATTCTGATTGAACCCGACTGCAACCTAGGAGGTGGTGCTTTTATGCCCGTAAAGGAATCTATAGCCCATTGGATTGTAGGCTAGGATTGTTATTGTTAGGATTGTTAGGATTGTTATTAGGCCTGTGGGGAGCGTTTGTTCCTCTGTTGCTAGGTCCTGTTGCGTTGCTGCATCAGTGACCTCGGTGCATCCCGGGGAGTGAGCCTCCATTAGTGCTGTCAGGGCTTCTTCGCTGCTCTCTGACAAATGTCCGTTGTTGAGCTTGAGCTGACTCTGTGTGGTAGGTTGCTTTGAATTCAGCTTCCTGAGTCTTGCCGTTTCGGGCACCTTCTTGATATTGGAGCAGAAGTTCCTCCACGAGCTGCGTTGTGCCTTGCGTATTTCTTTCCTATAATTCCTGAGTAGATTCCTGTATTCCTCGTTTATGAACTCTTCGTTCGCTTGTTTGACGGGCTTGAAGAATTCCCTGAGGTTTTTTTTAAGAGGGAGAGGTCCCTGTTCCACCAAAGAGGCTTGGTCCTCTTTTTCGTTCTTGAGGGTGGGCATGATGCGCGGTAGGCATCTAGTAGATCCTTGGATAGAGACTCAAGGGATTTCTCCCGCACATTTCACTGACCCCGGATTCGCGAGCTTCGAGGTAACCGTCTTTCTGAACTTTTCCCAGTTTGTGTTCCGGTGGTTCCTATAGACTGTTACCTTCGAAGTGTGTTTAAATTCGTAAATGAACTGATTGTACCTGTGATCTGAGAAGGATGGTCTTTCGAGGACTCTCCAATCACCGTGGTACTCTTTCCCTTTACGAGAGAAAGATGTTGCACGTTTGATGAGGTGGGACCTACGTAGGTGTATTCATCCCCCACGTTTGCTACTTCTATATTAGTTGATAGTATAAAGTATAGGAGTGACTCACCTCGGTCATTGATATCGGGGACTTCCCCACACACTGTGGTGGGCATTTGCGTCCGTACTCCTTAGTCCTTCAGGTGGTGCGGGCCTGTCGTATGCCATATAGCAGGAGGATACCAAGAGGCGCTTCTCCTCGCTTTCCAGCATCACCACTGTTAGATCATCTGAGCTGTAATAAGACATAAGGTGAGCATGCATTTCCTTTCGTACAAGTACGTTGGTTCTGTTCCTGCTTACCGATGTTGTGTAAAAAGAGTTATAATTTGAGGACTTTAGTCCGGCCACTGAGTTGCCTGATGAAATCCATGGCTCCTGGACTAGAGCTATGTCGACGAGCCCCCGCTCCATGACTATGAGGAGCTCCGACGCTACTTTGCTTTTATGTAGGTTGAGCTGCAGCACACTCAACGTCATGGGTGGCTGGCTCAGCTTCGCTCGACGGGCTGACAACCAGCGTCAGGTCACCGTCCTCTTCCTCGTCGGAGTCGTAAAGCGCAAGCCCCTGGGCCTCCATGATGGTTTCCATACACATTCCATCGCCTGCCTGCAGGGTGTGCGCGTCTGTGTCCCCGGGGTGGCATTTCTTCAGGCGCAGGTAAACGCTGCCCAATTGGAGGTCCTCCGTCTCCTTGTTTATTTGGAGGATTACACACTGGTACCCCTCGTTAGGTAATGGGCTCCCAGTGTGTAACACCTTCCAGTTCCCTGTGGGCGTCTCCGGGTTTTGCCGCTGTAGGAGCCTCAGCGCACTGTCTCCTTGAATCACGATGTGGAAGAGTACCTTCGCCTTTGGTATAGACGAAATTAGCTCCCTGTCTACCAACTCCAGCTTGCCCCCTCCCACATCGCGACCAGTTGGCAGACAGTTTGCGTCAGCCACCTACGCGTTGGGTCGTCGTTGCACTTATGGATTTGTACCCCATTCAGCAACCCAGAACCATCAAAGGTGGGCATGGGAGTTTTGGTTCAATGTAGGTTTTGCCCGATTTAGAATGACAATAGCCCGTATCTTGGTTCAATGAATACACGTCCGATTGGTTTTGAATATGAAAGTATTCTGATCTTTATTTTAACTTTGGGTAGATATGGTTTTACAATAGTGCAGATTCCCTAATTCTGAGTGGCCGAGAATCTGCTGACGTTGGTGTTTGCGTCCGCTGTTGCAATTGGAGCGGATGTGAGTTGGTGGTGTGAGTCGATGTTGTTGGTGGTCTCTACATTGTAGCCAGCTCGTAGAGGTTCCGGAGGGGGAAGGGCGAGGGTAGGTGCTGAGCTGGTAACTCGCGCGTGTACCAACATCCACTGCGCTGCCGTCATCTCCTCATTCTAGTTGCTGCGGTCAATGAGCGCCACGATCAGATGTTTGCCTTCCTCCACACGCTGTTCGGCCCAGGTTAGCATGGCTTTCTCCTCCTGGGAGATGTCGGCTTTACTCTGGAGCCGGCTCAGGATCTTGAGGGCTGCCTTGTACTGCGACAGAGTCATCATCCCCTCCCTGGAACGCTTCGGCCCTTCCTTACGAGGGGAGCTGGTACTTGGTTTCGGCGAGCGGAGAAGAATCTCTTCCTCCGTGCTGCTGATTGAGAGCACGCTCTTCAGATCCGTGTCTGCTTCGACAGCGGAATCCGTGCAGCTGGAGTAAGGGGGTCTTTTGGCAGTCGTGCTACAGCTGGCGTGGCCTGATCCCGTCACGTCAGAGGTGTGACCGCTGGCGACACGCAGGGGGGATTGCTCCTCCCCGTGCCCGCCGGTGGTAGCAGTCTCGCATTCCACCGACGATTAGGCTGACATCCCAGCCCGTTGTTTCTCCTTTTTGCCCTCCATGTTTGGCCCGAAGGTCCATAGATATTATTTTTCGGGGCGACCACCCCCGGCGTTTTATGCCTGGCAGCCAGGTACCTCTAGCCATGGCCCTGACCCAGCTCTCCCGACTCGAGATCGAGAACACACCGGGTCATTGCCTTAGCTAGACACTGCATTACGTCGGACGGGGCAAGCGACAATGCATCACCCTCGTCCGGGATAATGAAGTGTCCATTGCCCAGTCGGCACCCTCGCGGAGGGTTCAGCTAGAGGATTTTTGCCAGCCTTCAAAAGAGATAACAGTCGAACAATATTTTCTGAGAGTATCCTTTATATCCGACAAAAAAACATCGATATGTGCAGCACACTTTCATATTTAGTTAAGTAGCCTTCGATTTCTATAGCGGCTGTACAGAGCTTTGGCATGCAGCTACCCCGATTGTGGCATTTCTCTATGTCTCAATTGGATCTAGATCGGTTGACCGATTCGCCCATTCAATTGACTTTACTCTATGGGCAGTGAATTACTCTTTCAGAAATTAAAGAAATTAACCAAAACAGATGCATGTCCTATGAGACATAAGGAAGCATCATATCGGCCAATATTCAAACCTACTACTAACAAGATTTACGGCCAAAAAAAAAAAACACTTGCACTCCGACAAAAAAAAATACTTATCCACTTTCCAATGGTCAATTTATGTATATCTAGAAAACTTGAACCTTGTGACTTCATGTTTTTTTTGCCAGTAAAAATTTTTTTCTTGAATTTTTTACTTTTAAATAATAATCTTTAAGGCTTCTTCTAATGGTTTGAAAAATAGTTTCCAAATTAAAAAATGTTTGTAAAGCTGCAAAAAGAGCGAAAGCGTCGTACCTTTTCTGTCGTAGTAGTCGATCGACTGATGTTTGGGCGAATAACTTCACTAATCGCCGGTATTACTTTGGGTTTCTTATTTAATGTAATTTCTGATAGTATTAACTGAACAACAAATGATTTCAGCTCGAGATATTACTCTCCTTCTGAAATGAGCCCTCTAATTAGTTCGAGCTTTTGGGCACTATAGGGCTTGCCACGGCCCATGATACCGACGCCAAATGACCAAAAAGGAAACTATAAAAGCTTAAAACTGTGAAATAAACCATTCAAGTATTATTTAAAACGAGGGGGAACGTTGTGAGCTTACTTTATACCCGGTACTCAGTCAGTATATACATACATTTATGAGCTTACGATTTATGCAATTTATTATATGTTCGCAAAAGAGACAATTTACATTTTAAGCTGGGTATCCAACACCGCGGAAACTAAAAATTACTGCCAAACTTCATATAAAAAAAACGGGGCCAGTAATTTTTCGTTTGTGTTTTCCTGGAGTCAGTATCCAGCAACGTAAACGGGATCCACGAATTTGTATCGATAGTATCGATATTCACATGAATGTGGACTGTGAGAACAGCTGATAGGGGTGCCAGTAAAATATACGTGCCTATTTTTACTGAAGTCAAAGTGAAAGGTGGGGGTAAAATTTGTGCGCAAAACCAAAAAGAGATATGCAAATGTTTAAAGTGAGGAGAGGATTGCTTTAATAAAAGCTGTTAAGGCAATATCATGTCTTTAGCGGATCACGGAAAATGAGCATTTTGATAATTTGGACATTTTGGCGCCTCCAACTGTGCTGTACTTCGTCTTATAACCATATGTTCCGCTACCAACACAATCACTTCATCGTCAGAATTACTTTCACTCCTTTTTTTAATTTTAGTTTAATTTTCAAAATTGGCGCTGTTTACAAAACACAGCTGATTCATGAGAGTGGCAAATCACTTTTTAGGTTCTTGGTCACATTACATTAGCTGAGTTCCACATATCCGAAATAATGAGCAGTTTGCTTTCAGTAAAATTTCGCGGTGCTGGATACCAGCCTTAATTGAACTATCACAATTGGCGCCATTTACAAAAAACAGCTGATTCATGAGAGTGGCAAATCACTTTTTAGGCTCTTGGTCACACTATTTTAATTGAGATCCACACATCCGAAATAATGAACAGTTTGCTTTCAGTAAAATTTCGCGGTGCTGGATACCAGCCTTTAGGCAAAAAATAATAATTCAAAAAATGAAGTCAAACCATTTTTGTAATTTTTATACATGTTTCCATTCTTGTTTACATATGATTTTTACATCTGCTTCTAAATTTCTACATGACATGTATAAATACATATTGGAGACGTATGTATGTACAAGTGTTTGCGAGAGAGAGAGAGTGAATGAGTAAGCGCTTGGCAGGCGTTGCGTAGCGACTGAAATTTAATTTGTTCAATGACACAAAGGACGAAAATCTGTGGAAGCCACAATTTTTAAGATAAAAGAAAACCAAAAACGTAGAATCATGGGAAATTACTGTATCTACCAGATTGCCGAATCTGGATCAGGTCGAATTATTATTATAGACAGAAGGAACAAATTAAATTTCAGTGGCTACGCAACGCCTGCCAAGCACTTACTCATTCCCTCTCTCTCTCTCGCAAACACTTGTACGTCTCCAATATGTATTTATACATGTCATGTAGAAATTTAGAAGCAGATGTAAGAATCATATCTTAACCAAAATGGACACATGTACAAAAATTCAAAAAATGGTTTGACTTCGTTTTTTGAAATATTATTTTTTGCCCAAAATTTAATTCGTCCCTTTTGCGAACATTTAATAAATTGCATAAATCTTAAGCTCATATATGTATGTGCATATATACTGACTGAGTACCGGATATAAAGTAGAGCCGCGACCTTTGCCGCGGCTCACAACGTTACCCCTCGTTTCAGTGTGGAATTATGCAAAGTTCTTTATTAAGAAAGAGACAGATAGATAGGCTGAGCTTTAAATGTATGTGAGCACATATTTTAGGTCTGCTTGTTTTTATTACTGCATTTATTTTTTTTTATTACCCATTGCTTTAGAATTTATTGGAGAGTATGATTTTATGATGACGCTTAGCCAAAATACAAAAAATGGTATATTTTGTATATCCTTTATATGCTGATTTTGTTTAATGAAGGGGAGTGTAAGGTGTAGTGGCGGACACTTTGATTTTTGCATCTCCCTCTTTCAAAAATCAATATTTTTCAAAATTTCAAAAGAATGCCGTTGCTGACATCTATTGAGCACATTTCTGTCAGAAGCAGTTGCTTAAATTTAAATGGAATGCAATTTTGCAGCTCTTCGCGCAAACCACCGATTTTTTGGCATTTTTGAAAATTGTAAGGTATTGTGGCGGATTGGTGTTTTCAACTAAAACATTGTGTAGATGTGAAAACATTTATTTAAACTATGGGAAATAATGAAAAATAACAAAAGAAGAAAGAACTTATATTAAAATTCTCGATCAGATTTTTTTTCTTCTTTTTCGAGCTTCATTCTACTGCACGTGGATTGCTCCGATGTTACTCTTCTTTTAGACGCTCTTTTTTCCTTTCCAGCTGTCGTTTCATTATTTTCGGCTGATGTTTTTTTAGTCGAATCGACTTTTTCCTTTTGATTTTCCAATTTTTTAATTTTGGCATCATGTTTTGAACGTGTCACGGCTACATTTTCCGGCGAGTTCAAAATACTGGACTTCATCGGCTTTCGACCACGATTTGATTTTTTGGCTGGAGTTGAAATAACGGCACGACCGTTATGTCGAATACAAGTAGTGAAGAGAAGAGAGCGCCTTCTAAGCTCGGGGTAAGACATCTGCCCTCTCGCTCTCCCCTCCTCGAAATGGGCTATGTTGTTAGTGGACGATCAACTCAACAGTTAGATAAGTTAGATGGTTACGGCTATAGCCGGAGCTTACTTGTTTATTACACTACTCGACAAATTTAAACTTTTTTTTTCCGCTGTCGCCAAAAATGACTTTTTCTGATAGATTTGGAGGTTTACATTTTTTTAAAGAATTATGGTTTTTTTTCATGGAGTAGTTTTTTTTTAAAGAATTTTAAAAAAGTCTGGTATTTTTTGTAATAGGTAGTGCTTCTATTTCTAAGTTCTTTCTAAGTTTCCTAAAACTGGTTGTATTGAACTTTTCAGTTAAAAAAAGCTGATAAATGCAGCTATAAATCTGACTCAGACACTTTGTAGCTGCAACTTAACCTCTGGAAGATATTAAGCTTCCGAATTGAAATATCATCATTTTTTTTGGTATTTTTCCCCCGAAATTTTGACTTTGAAACCTCAGGAAAAGTCGAAAAAAAATATATGAATGCCTTGATTTTTGGTTTTAGATAGACACATTAATTAGGCGTCGTTTAAGGTATCGCTTATAAAAATATAAAAATAAACGGCTAAGTTATAACTTTTTGACCAAAACGACCCAAATCTCATTTTATCTGAAAAAATACCGAAAAATACTTGAATTTATTTAAGTGTTATGATACTTAAATATTTTTATTGTTATTGCTTGTTAGTAAACTTGTTACTAAACTTGTAACTTGTAACTTTTTGTTACTAAACTTTCTTTACTGCTGTCAACAAATAACCTCCAATCGTTTGGGTCGTAATCTTCACCCAGTTCCTTGAAGAGGCCGAAAATGTCGTGACAAACGCACATGTCATCCTTCGTCATATAAAACTGTGCGTGAACCAAGTGACGCATCCGGAAATGAGTTGTTTTGACATTTTCCTTCAATCAACGGGCATCCTTTAAAATAGATCCAAGAATCTGAGCTTTACTTTTAGGAAGTTCCAGGATCCTCACCAAATCGTTCAATTGTTCCTGTGATAATGGCTTGCAAAATTTATATTCTCCTGATTGGTCATTACTTGAATCCGTTGTTCCATACGACGAAGAAGACATCTCCTCTTTTTTGCGTTTTAATGGCGATATTTCCTTCAAAGGAGGAGCAGGAAGCGTAAAGCCTTGACGAGACTCTTGCGGGTATTTATATCTCTCACCTACCCCAAACCCTTTTTTTTTCGAATAAACAAAAGAAACATTCAGTGCTGTGATTTTTTGGTTTTCTCCATAGCATTGGAGTTCCAAATCGAAATTGTTTTCTAAAAAAAAATGTGCAAGAAAAAAAGTAATGCTTAGTATTTTTTGTACACTTCATAGCTTCTGATTTAGGGTAACTTACTTTTCCTCTTTATTAAATGCTGTTAAATTCAATTTGCACGTTTTGCATATACAGCTTGGACCCCACTCTTCGCCAATACTTTTGGGCCACATCTTATAGTTTTCCTTATACTGTTCTTGGAACTTTTCGGTAAAAACGATTTTTTCTTATTTGCTGGTCATATACTTTCCTCATATGTAGCAAAACGAGTCTGCTCGGTAAGCACATGAAGTTGACCGACTTGGATTGTCCATTTCAATTAGAAACAATTGGTATTTTTCGAAAACACACGATCGTATTCTGCTGGAAGTCAGAAGTCAGCGTCAGGTCACCGTCCTCTTCCTCGTCGGAGTCGTAAAGCGCAAGCCCCTGGGCCTCCATGATGGTTTCCATACACAAGTCTGTCTCCACCTCGCCTGCCTGCAGGGTGTGCGCGTCTGTGTCCCCGGGGTGGCGTTTCTTCAGGCGCAGGTAAACGCTGCCCAATTGGAGGTCCTCCGTCTCCTTGTTTATTTGGAGGATTACACACTGGTACCCCTCGTTAGGTAATGGGCAGAACCATCAAAGGTGGGCATGGGAGCTGTGGGGTCCTCCTCCATCCGTGCAAATAGTGCGTCCACAAGCCGCGAAATATGATTAAGTGTGAGATATTTCCTGGAGTTTTGGTTCAATGTAGGTTTTGCCCGATTTAGAATGACAATAGCCCGTATCTTGGTTCAATGAATACACGTCCGATTGGTTTTGAATATGAAAGTATTCTGATCTTTATTTTAACTTTGGGTAGATATGGTTTTACAATAGTGCAGATTCCCTAATTCTGAGTGGCCGAGAATCTGCTGACGTTGGTGTTTGCGTCCGCTGTTGCAATTGGAGCGGATGTGAGTTGGTGGTGTGAGTCGATGTTGTTGGTGGTCTCTACATTGTAGCCAGCTCGTAGAGGTTCCGGAGGGGGAAGGGCGAGGGTAGGTGCTGAGCTGGTAACTCGCGCGTGTACCAACATCCACTGCGCTGCCGTCATCTCCTCATTCTAGTCGCTGCGGTCAATGAGCGCCACGATCAGATGTTTGCCTTCCTCCACACGCTGTTCGGCCCAGGTTAGCATGGCTTTCTCCTCCTGGGAGATGTCGGCTTTACTCTGGAGCCGGCTCAGGATCTTGAGGGCTGCCTTGTACTGCGACAGAGTCATCATCCCCTCCCTGGAACGCTTCGGCCCTTCCTTACGAGGGGAGCTGGTACTTGGTTTCGGCGAGCGGAGAAGGATCTCTTCCTCCGTGCTGCTGATTGAGAGCACGCTCTCCAGATCCGTGTCTGCTTCGACAGCGGAATCCGTGCAGCTGGAGTAAGGGGGTATTTTGGCAGTCGTGCTACAGCTGGCGTGGCCTGATCCCGTCACGTCAGAGGTGTGACCGCTGGCGACACGCAGGGGGGATTGCTCCTCCCCGTGCCCGCCGGTGGTAGCAGTCTCGCATTCCACCGACGATTAGGCTGACATCCCAGCCCGTTGTTTCTCCTTTTTGCCCTCCATGTTTGGCCCGAAGGTCCATAGATATTATTTTTCGGGGCGACCACCCCCGGCGTTTTATGCCTGGCAGCCAGGCACCTCTAGCCATGGCCCTGACCCAGCTCTCCCGACTCGAGATCGAGAACACACCGGGTCATTGCCTTAGCTAGACACTGCATTACGTCGGACGGGGCAAGCGACAATGCATCACCCTCGTCCGGGATAATGAAGTGTCCATTGCCCAGTCGGCACCCTCGCGGAGGGTTCAGCTAGAGGATTTTTGCCAGCCTTCAAAAGAGATAACAGTCGAACACTATTTTCTGAGAGTATCCTTTATATCCGACAAAAAAACATCGATATGTGCAGCACACTTTCATATTTAGTTAAGTAGCCTTCGATTTCTATAGCGGCTGTACAGAGCTTTGGCATGCAGCTACCCCGATTGTGGCATTTCTCTATGTCTCAATTGGATCTAGATCGGTTGACCGATTCGCCCATTCAATTGACTTTACTCTATGAGCAGTGAATTACTCTTTCAGAAATTAAAGAAATTAACCAAAACAGATGCATGTCCTATAAGACATAAGGAAGCATCATATCGGCCAATATTCAAACCTACTACTAACAAGATTTACGGCCAAAAAAAAAAAACACTTGCACTCCGACAAAAAAAAATACTTATCCACTTTTCAATGGTCAATTTATGTATATCTAGAAAACTTGAACCTTGTGACTTCATGTTTTTTTTGCCAGTAAACATTTTTTTCTTGAATTTTTTACTTTTAAATAATAATCTTTAAGGCTTCTTCTAATGGTTTGAAAAATAGTTTCCAAATTAAAAAATGTTTGTAAAGCTGCAAAAAGAGCGAAAGCGTCGTACCTTTTCTGTCGTAGTAGTCGATCGACTGATGTTTGGGCGAATAACTTCACTAATCGCCGGTTTTACTTTGGGTTTCTTATTTAATGTAATTTCTGATAGTATTAACTGAACAACAAATGATTTCAGCTCGAGATATTACTCTCCTTCTGAAATGAGCCCTCTAATTAGTTCGAGCTTTTGGGCACTATAGGGCTTGCCACGGCCCATGATACCGACGCCAAATGACCAAAAAGGAAACTATAAAAGCTTAAAACTGTGAAATAAACCATTCAAGTATTATTTAAAACGAGGGGGAACGTTGTGAGCTTACTTTATACCCGGTACTCAGTCAGTATATACATACATTTATGAGCTTACGATTTATGCAATTTATTATATGTTCGCAAAAGAGACAATTTACATTTTAAGCTGGGTATCCAATACCGCGGAAACTAAAAATTACTGCCAAACTTCATATAAAAAAACGGGGCCAGTAATTTTTCGTTTGTGTTTTCCTGGAGTCAGTATCCAGCAACGTAAACGGGATCCACGAATTTGTATCGATAGTATCGATATTCACATGAATGTGGACTGTGAGAACAGCTGATAGGGGTGCCAGTAAAATATACGTGCCTATTTTTACTGAAGTCAAAGTGAAAGGTGGGGGTAAAATTTGTGCGCAAAACCAAAAAGAGATATGCAAATGTTTAAAGTGAGGAGAGGATTGCTTTAATAAAAGCTGTTAAGGCAATATCATGTCTTTAGCGGATCACGGAAAATGAGCATTTTGATAATTTGGACATTTTGGCGCCTCCAACTGTGCTGTACTTCGTCTTATAACCATATGTGCCGCTACCAACACAATCACTTCATCGTCAGAATTACTTTCACTCCTTTTTTTAATTTTAGTTTAATTTTCAAAATTGGCGCTGTTTACAAAACACAGCTGATTCATGAGAGTGGCAAATCACTTTTTAGGTTCTTGGTCACATTACATTAGCTGAGTTCCACATATCCGAAATAATGAGCAGTTTGCTTTCAGTAAAATTTCGCGGTGCTGGATACCAGCCTTAATTGAACTATCACAATTGGCGCCATTTACAAAAAACAGCTGATTCATGAGAGTGGCAAATCACTTTTTAGGCTCTTGGTCACACTATTTTAATTGAGATCCACACATCCGAAATAATGAACAGTTTGCTTTCAGTAAAATTTCGCGGTGCTGGATACCAGCCTTTAGGCAAAAAATAATAATTCAAAAAATGAAGTCAAACCATTTTTGTAATTTTTATACATGTTTCCATTCTTGTTTACATATGATTTTTACATCTGCTTCTAAATTTCTACATGACATGTATAAATACATATTGGAGACGTATGTATGTACAAGTGTTTGCGAGAGAGAGAGAGTGAATGAGTAAGCGCTTGGCAGGCGTTGCGTAGCGACTGAAATTTAATTTGTTCAATGACACAAAGGACGAAAATCTGTGGAAGCCACAATTTTTAAGATAAAAGAAAACCAAAAACGTAGAATCATGGGAAATTACTGTATCTACCAGATTGCCGAATCTGGATCAGGTCGAATTATTATTATAGACAGAAGGAACAAATTAACATTCAGTGGCTACGCAACGCCTGCCAAGCACTTACTCATTCCTCTCTCTCTCTCGCAAACACTTGTACGTCTCCAATATGTATTTATACATGTCATGTAGAAATTTAGAAGCAGATGTAAGAATCATATCTTAACCAAAATGGACACATGTACAAAAATTCAAAAAATGGTTTGACTTCGTTTTTTGAAATATTATTTTTTGCCCAAAATTTAATTCGTCCCTTTTGCGAACATTTAATAAATTGCATAAATCTTAAGCTCATATATGTATGTGCATATATACTGACTGAGTACCGGATATAAAGTAGAGCCGCGACCTTTGCCGCGGCTCACAACGTTACCCCTCGTTTCAGTGTGGAATTATGCAAAGTTCTTTATTAAGAAAGAGACAGATAGATAGGCTGAGCTTTAAATGTATGTGAGCACATATTTTAGGTCTGCTTGTTTTTATTACTGCATTTATTTTTTTTTATTACCCATTGCTTTAGAATTTATTGGAGAGTATGATTTTATGATGACGCTTAGCCAAAATACAAAAAATGGTATATTTTGTATATCCTTTATATGCTGATTTTGTTTAATGAAGGGGAGTGTAAGGTGTAGTGGCGGACACTTTGATTTTTGCATCTCCCTCTTTCAAAAATCAATATTTTTCAAAATTTCAAAAGAATGCCGTTGCTGACATCTATTGAGCACATTTCTGTCAGAAGCAGTTGCTTAAATTTAAATGGAATGCAATTTTGCAGCTCTTCGCGCAAACCACCGATTTTTTGGCATTTTTGAAAATTGTAAGGTATTGTGGCGGATTGGTGTTTTCAACTAAAACATTGTGTAGATGTGAAAACATTTATTTAAACTATGGGAAATAATGAAAAATAACAAAAGAAGAAAGAACTTATATTAAAATTCTCGATCAGATTTTTTTTCTTCTTTTTCGAGCTTCATTCTACTGCACGTGGATTGCTCCGATGTTACTCTTCTTTTAGACGCTCTTTTTTCCTTTCCAGCTGTCGTTTTATTATTTTCGGCTGATGTTTTTTTAGTCGAATCGACTTTTTCCTTTTGATTTTCCAATTTTTTAATTTTGGCATCATGTTTTGAACGTGTCACGGCTACATTTTCCGGCGAGTTCAAAATACTGGACTTCATCGGCTTTCGACCACGATTTGATTTTTTGGCTGGAGTTGAAATAACGGCACGACCGTTATGTCGAATACAAGTAGTGAAGAGAAGAGAGCGCCTTCTAAGCTCGGGGTAAGACATCTGCCCTCTCGCTCTCTCCTCCTCGAAATGGGCTATGTTGTTAGTGGACGATCAACTCAACAGTTAGATAAGTTAGATGGTTACGGCTATAGCCGGAGCTTACTTGTTTATTACACTACTCGACAAATTTAAACTTTTTTTGGTCAAAAAGTTATAACTTAGCCGTTTATTTTTATATTTTTATAAGCGATACCTTAAACGACGCCTAATTAATGTGTCTATCTAAAACCAAAAATCAAGGCATTCATATATTTTTTTTTCGACTTTTCCTGAGGTTTCAAAGTCAAAATTTCGGGGGAAAAATACCAAAAAAAATGATGATATTTCAATTCGGAAGCTTAATATCTTCCAGAGGTTAAGTTGCAGCTACAAAGTGTCTGAGTCAGATTTATAGCTGCATTTATCAGCTTTTTTTTAACTGAAAAGTTCAATACAACCAGTTTTAGGAAACTTAATTTATGTGAAAAATAGAAGCACTACCTATGACAAAAAATACCAGATTTTTTAAAAATTCTTTAAAAAACTACTCCATGAAAAAAAAAACATTCTTTAAACATTTTTAAACATCCAAATCTATTAGAAAAAGTCATTTTTGGCGACAGCGGAAAAGTCGTGTCGACTAGTGTTATGTGCTGTTTCTTTAGATGATAAGTACTAACTAGAACATCTCGCCTATACTGGTTGTTATGGTCCCTCGGTGGCGACGGAGTTAGTGGACTTACTCCGCTGAATAGTGGACTTAGTCCGCTGAATAAGCTTTAAATACCCGGTGCCCAAAGTGCATATCTTCGCTAACGAGTGTTAACTTATACAATTCTGTACACAAAAAGGCAAAGACAATTAAAACTCGTGCTAAAAAATGATGCGCCATTATACCTTGCAAAAAGTCCGCCATCATACCTTACAAGCTATTGGTGGAAATATGAAGTTGTCACTGTCATACTTCGCAACTAAAAAAAATTTTAAACATCAAAAACTGTTGGCAAAGGCCAACAGGCCTTATATACTTACCTGACTCAAGTTTCAAAAAATCTTCACTCTGGCACTGTTAAAACACATATCCAATAAAAATTTATTCATTTTTATTTCACTGCTTTTTTATGAAAAATCATTTGACAAGTCCGCCACCATACCTTACACGCCACGATACCTTACACTCCCCTACTATAAACGAAAATAATGAACGAATGTAAATCTGTACAAATGCAAAATTTATATCAGATATGACATCAAATTATATTAATTGTCTAAAGGGTATTAGTGCGTTGCGTCAATAAGCAAAACTCAGAAAATAAATTTGTGGATCAAGAAATCTCAGAAATCAGTGTGTCACGAAATTTGGGCAGTTCTGAACACGTGCACACGAATGTGTACTTGCAGTTCTGTGCGTACGTACACATGCAAGCTCATTCCATTTTTAGACAGCGCTAAACAGCGCTGCATGCAGAACAGAATTGTATGAGTGTTACACATCTAAGTGTTTATACTGTCTTTGGCAGTTGCTGTTGCTGAGGTAAATAAATTAATTCGATTGCTACAGCTTTTCGGAGAAAATGAGAAATATGTAAAGCCCATATTTGCACTACTATTAATAAGGTGATGTACTCAGCTGTGGTGAGGACGTTAAATTTTTCACCTCACTCTCTCGGCTCTCAGAGAGAAAATCGTTAGAAAGAGATAGCAAGCGTTATACGTTCTGCACTCTTCGTTTTTCAGCTGACGGAAATGAAAATAATTCCGTTAATAAATAAAACGAAATAATTCAAAGAAAATTATAATATTTTAATTCATAGCTAAAGAATATTTTTCAACAAAAAACAGCAAAACCAACAAAAACCACACAAAAAATCAACAACAACACCGGCGCAAGCCATTTTTGGCTTGAAAAAAGTTAAACTTTAAACATTAAAAACAAAAAAACTAAAAACGACCGCCACGACATTTTTTTACCTACATTCATGATAAATCGGGGTCTATCCAGGAAAAAAATTTCGTGAATTTTGGAGAGGTTTTTCACGTACTTAACATATACCGAATTTTTTTTCATTTTGTAAACAATGAAGAAGAAGAAAATGAAAAAAATCGTCCGCTACACTACCTCTCTCGACAACGTTTGACAAACGACTGACAAAAATAACGTCCCCGAAAGAGAGCACGTGTGGTGAATACACCACCTTCTTACTAATTTCACCATGGTGTCACGTAGCCGTTAAAAATCCAAATTTGTTGAGGGAATAGGAGCACTTAAAAAAAAGCAGGCGGACAGTTGTGATACTATTACTTTATACCAGGTACTCAGTCAGTATAGATGTGAGCTTACGATTTATTTATATATGTCGTTTTGTGTCGCTGTTCGCAAATGTTTACATTTTTTTACATCTATTATCTCTACATCAACATGTGTACACATCTTTACATATCGACATCTTTTCGTTAAATTACTGCAATAAAAGTGTATTTCAAAATTTTACCACGCCCCAATAAAGGACGAAAATCTGTGGCATCCGCAATTTTTAAGATACGAGACAACAAAAAACGCAGAATTAGGGAGAATGACTGTATCTACCGGATTACCCCGTGCAGTGTGCGCCCTCTGGTGGAGGGGAATTATACTGACTGAGTATCGGGTATAAATGTAGATTCGAGGTCTTAGATGCGACTCACAACATTCTCGCTCGTTTTTATTTTGTAAGTGCTCGGTTTTGAGTAGTCGGAACGTCGACTATAGTCTTTAGAATAGTCTTTAGTGCATCTAAATATCTTATTCACCTTAATAGTCAATAGTTCAAAATGGTATTATTGCTTATTGCAGCCGCCTCAGTTGTGCGCTGGACGCATCTGCGCTGTGATGACTCGTCCTATACCGGGATATAACCATACATTTATGCTCTGCTCTCTGGCCAACAACAACTTCATGCCGTTGAACAACGTGGCGTTGTACCTGGACAGCGAGAAGAACCACCTGGTGCCGGTGCCGCGAGAAGCGTTGCGTGAGCCACCGCGACTTGCAGATGGACATCCGATGTCAGCTGTTTTTGCGGACATTGACTTCCGTGGTGGCCAGGCTGTCGCTCAGGTAGTGGATCCAGCGGACATGGAAACGGAGATGAGCGTGGACTTTGAGCAAAACAGAGACGAGCAGTTCAACTCACCGGAGCAGCAAGTTTCAGCGGAGCCGTCTTCGCAAATCGTTAATAGTCACTCAGAAGAGACCACAAACGATAACAAACAAGTGGAAATACTGGGTATCATGACGCCCCTAAGCCAAGTGGCCAGCTTTGGTGGTACACTCAATGTGGACGAGGAGTTGTCACTGCACGAGGATCAACTACAGTCTAACGTATTGCAGCTAAATGTCAACGGTCATCGCCTGGAACTGGACCCTTCAGTACTTTTCAGCATTGCCGAACAGCCAGATTCTTGCATCGAGCTAAATGTGACTGAGACTGATGCCAGCGGTGTCAGGGCCGTGCTCCATGCCCGCGATATACTTCAAGCAGCCCAGGCGTACCTTCAGGAGCGCGATTTGCAGCTGGTCAATGTAGAGGACATGACATTAGACGAGGAGGAAGTCGGTGGAACAGCGGCAATGACAGTCCCCACCACGGACCTGCTGGCCGAAGCACTTGCAGACAGCCAAGTAGTCAACGAAATCGATTATATCAACGCATCCAACGCTAGTGTGCTACATATAGAGACACGAACCTCCACTGCTGGCCTCATAGACGTTGGTGACGACGAGCCCGACGGCGTCGTGTTCGTGTCTCACGTACTGCCGCCAGCGGCTGCACACCTCACGCCACCCATCACGGCCCGCACCAACGAAACAAATGCGCTTCTCAACCAGACGCCTATTATGTCAACGCTGGAAAATCCGAGCGCTGTGCAGCTGAGCTGCGTCTCTCCCCTGGGTGAGGTTAACCTGGAGGACAGTTTGGCCGTCATCGGCGTCACAAACACCAGCGGCGTACCCACCTCGCTAGAGCTCCCAATCACAGTCACGAATCCGGCTATAGCTCCCCGCGTGACTGCCCCCATCACAGAAATAATGCGATTCGCTCCCTTTCAGTAGGTTATATATTGGGAAGATATTGGTTGAACTCTCCCCTATTCGTTTTTTTTTGTTCATTCTTATAATTGTTTTTTTTTTTTAACTTTGTAACCTTTTATTAGCTTAATTCAACATAAAGAATCGATAAAATTGTGATGTGACGTATTACATACACTCTTTATGTATCTGTATGAGCACGCATGGAATAGTTCCCTAACCTAAGATTTTAGCCTTGAAAACGTTCTCCCATTTACATTGCAAATGTATATGTATGTGCAAAAAATATTAAAGTAGCAAGTAACTAAGATATATAATTGATACATTATCGCAGATCCATGCATCAACGTGCAAAAATAAAACAGCACATAGAGCATATGAGATGATAGTTAGAAGATAGACATCTACGCATATAAAATTCAAGCAAAATTTATATTTTATTACGTCGCATACGTCGTTTTCTAAGCCAAATGAATGTATAAAATAAATACCGCGAAGCATATTGCTTTGACCAGGCAACGAACTAAATAAAGTCAGCATAATCCATATATCCACTGTAGATCAATATTATTAACGTTTTTCCAATAGAGTTCTATAAGTATTACCCTTGGTAAATAATTCGTCATGGACTTGTAAAAATACGACAGTTAACCGACAGCAACGGATGCGGCTCTACTGTTTCACCCAGTTCTCAGTCAGCGTATGTGTGCGATGCGTTTGAGCATATGATTAATGGAACCAGTTATCTTTTTTCCCTCCGATACAAGGTGCATATGTCGTGCACACGCACGATCAAAAGTGTGTGTGAGAGAGAGAATGAGCATAGTCACTGCTAAAAGGTTTGTTCAGTCTGACTATAATAATGTTCCGACCTGATCCAGGTTCGGCAATCTGTTAGATGTGGTCATTTCACATGATTCTGCGTTTTTGGTTTTCTCGTATATTCAAAATTGTGTATGCCACAGATTTTTGTCCTTTGTGCGGAAGGGGTGGGGCGAAATATTGAAATACACTTGTAGTAGTGTGATAACATAGGAGACTAGATGCAAAACTTGGTTGCTCTAGTTTTTATAGTCTCTGAGATCTAGGCGCTCCTGAAGACGGATGGACAGACGGACGGACAGACAGACATGGCTATAACGATCCGGCTTTTGATGCTGATCAAGAATATATATACTTTATGGGGTTGGAAACGCTTCCTTCTGGGTGTTACCCACATCCACTATCATCAAAAATCGAATGTACCCCTATACTCTTCATGTACCGGGTATAAAAAGGAATATTTTGTATATCCTTTATATGCTAATTTTCTTTAATGTACTTTGAACGAATGCATGTACATATGTAAAAATGCATAATGTATGTCACATTAAAATAATTGTCTGTCTCGTCAATAAGCAACACTCAGTAAATAAATTTGTGGCTGAATATCTCATAGACATTTTTTCGGCACGCAAAATCGGGTGCTTTGCACACGTACACAGAATTAGGTACTTTCAGTTCTGTGCGGACTTACACTTCCTGGTATGGAAGTCGTCTCGCGATCGCCCAGCGAACTTCTGTATACACCCAGGTGCTGCTGCCCCTGCCAAGGAGCTAGATCGCCCTCGGGGGATACATGCTCTCAACTAGCGCACCACACACACTCCAACGTAAAATCTACGTAGCGTTTGACCCAAAATGGGCGGCTACATGGTCTGCGTCTGTATCATATTGATCGGCAGTTACATATGTTATATACATGGCAGGAGGTATAAAATGCAACCAACCTGGCAAAAGGTACAAAACTCCTATGGAATGGAAATGTCTCTTAAAAACAAAACTACTCCAGGTGGAAACCCATGAGCTGGACATCCACCCACGCGGAGAAATCCCGTGGCCGGGGCACGAATTCTGAAGGCCTCAGGAAACATTCTCCGCAAGCTTGCTACGCAGGTGGCTCACTTGGCCGACGAAGCAAGTATTCGCCAAGCAGCAGCAGCGAGGAAACATCGGTTTTCCAAACAGCCCTATGCCAACGAAGAGAACCAGGACCAGCGTACTGGACACATATAGAGGAGATAGGCGCAATATTAGGTGGCGAGAATGCAGGAGTTGCAGTTGAAGGTCAGGTCCCAGTTGAAGGCGCCAGCGGAGGAAAAGACAGCGTCAGGTGTATGCCGATGCCACGCCGCAGGACCCCCACTTGGGTGGGGCCAACGCCGAATCGCACTCTGGGAAGCTCGGTGCCCAGCCAAAGGCGACGCAGACGACACCGGGAGTACGCAGGAGTGGACCAATACCGCGGGTCTACAGCTACAGGCCAAACAGGAATGACATCCATGCATGACATCCTTGAAGGCCATGCACGAAGTCCTCGATATAGACGAGTTTGCGATATGCGAGCAAGTATGGGAGGTAATAGCGGCAGCTATCGGCGACGGCACAGCTCAGCCAGCAGTACCGAAAATGCGGAGAGCGTTTGAGGCCACCCAGATAGTTGAACCTTCAGCCCGCCATCGCCTAGAAGTTTCTCGACCTTGGCAAGGTGAGAGTTGGCTGGTTGGTGTACCGCATCTGACGCCGGATCGCCCCAACTCGGTGCTTCAAGTGCATGGACTATGGGCACACTGCAGCCAGCTGCAGATCCACGCGTCCCGCGGCAAAAGACGCCTGTTTCAGCTACCCACCAAGATGCCTCATGCACAGAGCTTCCAAAGTGGGATATGTGCGAGCTAAGCACGACGGAATATACATATATATACAGCTGCTACATACCGCCGAGATGTACTCTACAGGAGTACGAGGGGGTCACCAGCAACATCGTCAACGATGCTCGAGACGGGTCGCTGTTTATAATAGCGGGCGATTTCAACGCCTGTGCCACGACTTGGGGCAGCAACAGGAGCACTTCTCGTGGAACAGCGCTCCTGGATGAGTTTGAGAGCCTAATCGTCTGCCTCCTCAAAACGTAAAGCACCCTAACGTACAGCAAAGCAGGTTGGGAGTTGATCATCGATCTTACATTCGCAAGTCCGGAGCTCGCACGATCCTCGAAGTGGCAAATGCATTCATTCAGCATTGGCTGTGGTGAAGGACATCGGCGCGCACAGGAGGCTTATGAGGCTCGTATGCAACCGACTAGAGGCGCAACTGGCAGAGCGAGACGGCCTCCCCGACCTACAATTCAGGTTTCGCAAACAGAGGAGCCCTGCTGACGCCATCGAGCTGGTAACCAACTTCTCCAAAGAAGCCATGGCGGGAACGTGATGGGCTGTAGGCGCCAAGAAGTACTGCCTGGTCAACAGGAGGCCCTACAGAGGATGTATTCCACAGTACCTCTTGTCTAGGGGACTATCGGAAAGATAGTCTCATGACTCTCAGCGAACGGACTGTCCCTGGCGTAAAAGAAGACGAAGGCTGTGCTAATGAGTAGCAGGAAGGTCGAGCAGGCATGCGTGAGAGTCGGCATGGTAGTGTTGTGACCAAGCCTACGCTAAAACAGTTAGAAACAATTTCTGGCCGATTAGATGAATAGTTAAGTAATGCAAACCCATAGGTAGGAGAAACTGTTAAGAACAAAAGATTACACTAGTCGACACGACTTTTCCGCTGTCTCCAAAAATGACATTTTCTGATAGGTTTGGATGTTTAAAAATTTTGAAGAATGTTTTTTTTTTTCCATGGAGTAGTTTTTTTTTAAAGAATTTTTTAAAAATCTGGTATTTTTTGTCATAGGTAGTGCTTCTATTTTTCACATAACTCACATTTCATACAACTGGTTGTACTGAACTTTGCAGTTAAAAAGCTGATAAATGCAGCTATAAATCCGACTCAGACACTTTGTAGCAGAAACTTTACGTCTGGCAGATATTAAGCTTTCAAATTGAAATTTCATCATTTTTTGCGGTATTTTTTTCCCGAAATTTTGACTTTGAAACTTCAGGAAAAATCGAAAAAAAAAAAATGAATGCCTGGATTTTTGGTTTTAGATAAACACATTAATTACGCGTCGTTTAAGGTATCGCTTATAAAAATATAAAATCAAACGGCTAAGTTATAACCGTTTGACCAAAACGACCCAAATCTCATTTTATCTACCGAAATACCGAAAAATACTTGAATTTATTTAAGTGTTATGATACTTAAATATTTTTATTGTTATTGCTTGTTACTATTTTTAAAATGGTTTGTCTGTCTTCTTTTGTCATTTGAGTCAGATTCTTTTATGAGAGTCCACACATAGTCGCCCAACATATTCTCATTCCAAACACCTTGATACCGTCGTAAAATAATATAATGTCTTGGACTTTCTCAAAAGCTGCATTTTGTACGTTGTGATGTCCCAAAGTATTTTCGTTCCGTTTTTCCCAGTTCTTTCATGAGTAATGCTCTTTTCTATCTCGGTTATCCCATAGGCACAGGAAGCAACAGTATTTTGTATAACCGCCTTGCAATCCAGTTAACATGGCTACAAATTTTAAGTCACTCGCGACCTTCCACTGGTGTTCTTTGTATTTAATATTTTCAAACAATTTAGTCATTGTTTGATTGGAATCTTTCATATTAACAGCATGGGCGATGGGAATAGACGGCTTTTGATTTCCACGGTGTAGCAAAACAGCCTGTCAGCCTGTTCTGTCAACAAATAACCTCCAATCGTTTGGGTCGTAATCTTCACCCTGTTCCCTGAAGAGGCCGAAAATGTCGTGACAAACGCACATGTCATCCTTCGTCATATAAAACTGTGCGTGAGCCAAGTGACGCGTCCGGAAATGAGTTATTTTGACATCTTCCTTCAATAAACGGGAATCCTTTAAAATAGATCCAAGAATCTGAGCTTTACTTTTAGGAAGTTCCAGGATCCTCACCAAATCGTTCAATTGTTCCTGTGATAATGGCATGCAAAATTTATATTCTCCTGATTGGTCATTACTTGAATCCGTTGTTCCATACGACGAAGAAGACATCTCCTCTTTTTTGCGTTTTAATGGCGATATTTCCTTCAAAGGAGGAGCAGGAAGCGTAAAGCCTTGACGAGACTCTTGCGGGTATTTATATCTCTCACCTACCCCAAACCCTTTTTTTCGAATAAACAAAAGAAACATTCAGTGCTGTGATTTTTTGGTTTTCTCCATAGCATTGGAGTTCCAAATCGAAATTGTTTTCTAAAAAAAATGTGCAAGAAAAAAAGTAATGCTTGGTATTTTTTGAACACTTCATAGCTTCTGATTTAGGGTAACTTACTTTTCCTCTTTATTAAATGCTGTTAAATTCAATTTGCACGTTTTGCATATACAGCTTGGAGCCCACTCTTCGCCAATACTTTGGGCCACATCTTATAGTTTTCCTTATACTGTTCTTGGAACTTTTCGGTAAAAACGTTTTTTTTTTCTTTGCTGGTCATATACTTTCCACATATGTAGCAAAACGAGTCTGCTCGGTAAGCACATGAAGTTGACCGGCTTGTGTTGTCCATTTCAATTAGAAACAAGTGGTATTTTTCGAAAACACACGATCGTATTCTGCTCTAAGTCAGAACTACACTGAGGCAGGGATACTATAGGTACTATAGGTACGCTCAACGGACGAGTTCGAGGCGTTGGAAAGGGATCGGGCGGAGTTCCAGAAAGAGAACCCAGCGTCTAAGGCGCGAGCCGCGAATCCCTTCAACAAGCCGGCGGGGTCGGAGGCGTACCGCAGATGCACGGAAGAACAGCCGAAGGCACCAAGTCAAGCCGTAGGGACAGGCGCCACGCGGGCGGAGGAGGCCCATATAGAGAACGGGTACGTCCGCAATCCTGCGCAGGCGTGCCGCCGATGTGGCAGTGGGGAGCACTGGAGCAGAGAGTGCAGTGCGCGTCCGATCACCTACTGTTGGACGTGCGGAAAGGTGGGTGTCGCGTCGGGGCAGTGTTGCCGGAGGGCGGGAAACGCTCCGCGACCCAAGCCACGGAGGGCCGTGCCGGGGTCGCAAGAAGCCGGCCCTCAAGCCTAGTCGGACAGCTGGAGAGTGAGAAGACGCAGCTGTCCGCAGTGGTGCGGGTCGCCGGGGAGGAGTTTCGGGCCACGGTGGACACGGGGGCCACGAGCAGCTTCATCAGCTGCACCCTAGCAGGCCGGCTGGGAGGCGCCGGAAGAGAGGTGGCTGTACGGAGGCAGGTGCGTATGGCAGACGGCCATGCGCAAGTGGTGGCGAGTCAGCTCGAGGTGGAAGTGGCATTCGGGGACAAGGAGGTCCTGATGAAACTGCTCGTTCTGCCTGGGGTGATCGACGAGCTGGTTCTGGGGTGGGACTTCCTCCGAGCGGTCGGGGCTGAGGTGACCTGTGCGGGGCACAGGGTCAAGATATGCGCCGGGGATCGGAAGGATGGAGTCCGGGAGGAGAGGCTGTCGGTGGCCAAAGTCGAAGGCATGGACAGGGCCCCAGAACTGGAAGCGGCGGCGGGGAGCGTTCCCGCAGAAGCCGAGGTCGAGAACTCCTTGGGTGAAGAGCCGGTGGCGGAGTTCCTGGCCAGGGAACTGGCGGAGTTTGCCAAGATGAAGGGAGTATCAAACGTAGCCGTGCATACAATCACTATGAGTGATCCACGGCCGATAAAACAACGATATTACCCGAAGAATCCCAAGATGCAGGCGGAGATAAACCAGAAGGTGGATGAGCTGCTGGAAATGGGATGCATCGAGCCATCAAAGAGTCCGTACAGCTCGCCGATAGTAATGGTGAGGAAGAAGTGCGGCAAGTGGAGGCTGTGCGTGGATTTTCGGCAGATAAATGCGAAGTCCATAAAGGACGCGTATCCGATGCCCAGGATCGACTATATACTCGACCAGTTGCGGGAGGCGCGGTTCATTAGCAGCCTCGACTTGAAAGACGGATATTGGCAAATTCCTCTGGAGGAGAGCAGCAGGGGGCGGTCACGGCGTTCACGGTGCCAGGCAAGGGGCTATACCAGTGGAAAGTGATGCCATTCGGGCTACACTCGGCCTCGGCAACCTTCCAGCGAGCGTTGGACCAGGTAATCGGCCCGGAGATGATGCCTCACGCTTTCGCATACCAGGATGACATTATCGTCATTGGAAGGACCGAAAAGGAGCACAGAGAGAACTTGAAGGAAGTGTTCCGCCGCCTACGGGAAGCGAATTTGAGGCTAAACGCCGGGAAGTGCCAGTTTTTCCGGAAGGAGCTGAGGTATCTGGGCCACAAGGTGACGGGGGAAGGGATCTGCACGGACCCCGAGAAGGTCGCTGCCGTCGCCGAACTTAAACCACCGACGAATGTGAAAGAGTTGCGGCAGTATCTGGGGGTGGCGTCGTGGTACCGGCGGTTCGTGCCAGGGTTCGCGACTTTGGTACAACCACTCACCGCGCTGATGAAGAAGAAAGCGGAGTGGGTGTGGACTCCAGAGCGGCAGAGCGCGTTCGAGGCCGTGAGGGATCGATTAGTGGCTGACCCCGTGCTGACATGTCCCGATTTCTCCAAGAAGTTCGTGCTCCAGACAGACGCCAGCGATTACGGGCTGGGGGCGATCCTCACGCAGGAGACGGACAGGGGAGAAAGGGTGATCTCGTACGCCAGCAGGTCACTAAATGCGGCCGAAAGGAATTACTCGGCTACCGAGAAGGAGTGTCTGGCCATAGTGTGGGCCATAAGGAAGTTGAAGCCGTACTTGGAAGGATACCGCTGCAAGGTGGTCACGGACCACATGGCTCTAAAGTGGCTGAACAGCATCGAAAGCCCGTCGGGCAGAGTGGCTCGGTGGGCATTGGAGCTGCAGCAGTACGACTTTGAGGTGGCATATCGAAAGGGGCAGATGAACGTCGTGGCGGACGCACTCTCTCGACAACCTCTGGAGGAGAAGTGTCTAAGGGCCAAAGGGGAGGAGGACGGCGAGGAAAGGACGGAGCTGCCGTGTAAGTGGCTCCAGAACTTGCAGGAAAGGGTTCGGAAGGAGCCTCAGAAGTATCCGGACTACCTGGAAGAGGGAGCGAGCCTATATCGCCATATCCCGCATCAGGCGGGAAGCGAAGAGGTCGCGTCCTGGAAGCTGTGCGTTCCAAAAGAATCACGGGAGAGGGTGCTACGGGAGAACCACGACGAGCCAGGAGCGGGTCATGCCGGTGGGAGGAGGACAGCAGCACGGGTCGCAGCGAGATACTACTGGCCGGGAATGCACCGAGACGTAAGGCGGTATGTCCGAAAGTGCGAGAAGTGTCTGCGCTACAAGCCGAGTCAGTTGCAAGCCGCAGGGAAGATGTTGACACGGATCCCGGAGGAGCCGTGGGCAACCGTGTGTGCCGACTTCGTGGGACCTCTGCCAAGGTCGAAACACGGGAACTCGATGCTGCTGGTCATGGTGGATCGGTTCTCTAAATGGACAGAGTTGGTGCCAATGCGCAAGGCTACGGCGGAGGCCCTAACAAAGGCCTTTCGAGAGCGGATAGTAGCCCGGTTCGGGGTGCCCAAGGTGGTCATTACCGACAACGGGGTGCAGTTCGCCAGCCGGGTCTTCAAGAGGTTCCTCGAGCAGATGGGAGTGCGCCATCAGTTCACAGCACCATACACGCCACAAGAAAACCCGACGGAGCGCGCGAATAGGACCGTGAAGACAATGATAGCGCAGTTCTGCGAGCGAGATCAAAGGTGCTGGGACGAGGTTTGGCCGGAGTTGATGCTGGCGATGAACACCGGGGTGTCTGAATCGACCGGATATTCCCCGGCGTTCATAGTACAGGGAAGGGAGCCCCGCCTGCCAAGGGCGTTGTACGACGAGGAGACGGTCGGTACAGGGCAAGAAGTGCAGGCGCCCGAAGAGAATGCTGAGCGGTTGAAGGAGTTGTTCCAGCTGGTGCGGCGTAATTTAGAAAGAGCCGCACAAGACCAGGCGCGCCACTATAACTTGAGGCGAAGGCCATGGAAGCCCAAGGTGGGAGAGGTGGTATGGGCCAAGCAGCATCACCTCTCAAACGCGGCGGAGGGATTTGCGGCCAAGCTGGCATCAAAATATGAAGGGCCCTACCAGATAGTGGATTTTGTGTCGCCCGTGATCTGCCGACTGAGAAAAGAAGGAGACAAGAAGACGAGGACGGCGCACATAGGGGACCTGAAGCCGCAACCAAGGGAAGAGGATGTCGCCACGCAGGACGCAGGGGAGTAAGGAGTAGTGCCAGGCAGGACACCGTCTACAGTGCCGAGGAATAAAGTGGGCTCGAGCAGGTGGTGATGGAGGCGGTGAAGTACCTGGAAGAGAGAAAACAGGTGAGTGGCATGAAACGAGATGAGCCAACGAGGCCCGGTGGGGGCATGGTCGGCGGTGATGGGGAGGAATCCAGGCTCACGCTTCTATGCGAGATCCCAGGCCAACTAGGAGCGTCGGACCCGACAGAGCAGGTGCCGCTCATGCGTGGTCTACCGGGCGAGGAGTCGGATGATCCTCGCGTCCGAGCCTCTGCATGAGTGTGACACCTCGCCAGATTCAGGCCGAGGGCGTGAGAAGCTGGCCTGGGGAGGGTCTGCCAAGAAGTCATGCCCGGGCGAAAGGTCAAAGAACCTGTTGATCGCGGGTGGGTTCGAGGCGGACGGCTCGTGTCGAAGGCAGAGGGCGAGCTGGAAAGAGGGGAAGTCAGTAGAAGTCACACCGATCGAGCATACTCACCGGGAAGAAGGGGCGAACTGACCAGCGCGCGGGCGGAGGGGTTCCGCCAAGCCAGATGGGGAGTCAAGAGCCCAGAAACGTCGTTTCATTTGTTTCACGAACGGGAGGTGGGTCCATCAGGAGATGGATAACGCGGCACAGTCCATCAGACGGATAATCCCACAACAAAAAAAAAAACTTTTGTTAAGTAACATAGCGCTGTAAACAATAACGGACACGACAACGGCGCGGCGAAAGCGGATAATGAGAGCGGTGAGAACACACGGGGAAGAAAGCAGTTATTCCTGTGGTGAGAGCGGTGAGAACACACAGGGAAGAAAGCAGTTATTCCGGTGGGTGAGAGCGGGAGGGATTAACCGTTACAGGGAACGCTGGAACCGGCACGAGGCTATAACAACGGGCACCCGACGGGAAGTGAGCACTTTGCGAAAACCACGCGGTGTGAGTTGTGAATAGTGAAGAAGCTGAAAAAAAAAAACCCAAAAAAAATGTCCAAACGCCCAGCAACCCTGCTCGCAAGAAACGTGAGGCGGCACGAAGCCCAGCGGGGCGGCCCCTCCCGTAAGGAGAGGGTGCGAGATTTCATATACGCTCAGGACCGTGTGCTGAGGTGCGGCGGCTACAATAGCGGGCCCCCACATCAGCGATGGGCAGGCGCACCCGCGAGTGAAGACGTGCAGGAGCGGCGGGGAGGATCGCCGGAGCTGCAGCTGATGGCGTCGCCCCTGGTGTCGCCGGAGCCGTCCGAGGGAGCCGAGGTGACGCCGGTGGTCTCGCCCAGCACGAGCGAGGACGGCGCCGTCGTCATCGTCGACTGGCAGGCGGCGGCGGCGGTGGAGTCGGCGGGCCGGGAGGCCGAGCGGCAGCACGCGGAGAAGAAGCGTCTGCGGGAGGCCGAGCGACAGCACGCGGAAAAGGAGCGTCTGCGGGAGGCCGAGCGGCAGCACGCAGAGACGGAGCGGCTGCGGGAGGCCGAGCGGCAGCACGCAGCGAAGGAGCGTCTGCGGGAGGCTACCCGAAAGCTGCAGCAGCAGATCCGAGAGATCTACGCGGCCAGGCGGCTCCAGGAGGAGGGGAGCAGCAGCAGCGACAGCGGGGATGACGGGCAGCCCCAACGGCCGGAGGAAGCACAGCTCCGACCGGGCGAGCCGACCGCGGAGGAGGAGTGGCAGCGGAGGCTTCGGCAGGCTGAGGCCGAGGAGGACGAGCTGTGGGAGCCGGTGGCGGAGGAGGCACAGGAGGACCGCGGCCCCGAGGAGGTCAAGGAGCCCCCGCAGGAGCTCTTCACGCGGCGGGAGGGGCGCCCAGCCACGCCCCAACAGCACCAGCAGCACCAGCAGCAGCAGCCGGCGCAGCAGGCGCAGCCCCAACAACCCCAGCCTCGGGATCAGCAGTGGCAGCAGCACCACCAGCAGCATCAGCGGCACCACCGGCAACATCAGCAGCAGCACCAGCAGCAGCACCAGCAGCAGCAACAGCAGCAGCAACACCAATGGGCAGGCCCGGAACGGGCGGTGGTCGGCCCGTACGTCGCCCAGGAAGTGCGGACGGCGGTCCGAAATGGGCTGCTGTGGCACCACCAGGTGCTCCACATAACGTGGGCGTCGGGTGCGGCGCCAGCGGCGGCCACACCAGAGGAGGAGGAGGCCCGTGTGTGGGAGGAGCCGGCACCTCGAACCCGGAACCCACGGGACCCGAGGGGGCGGTCCGCAGCGGCCGACCATGTGGGCCAAGCAGCGATGGCGACGGAGACAGCGGCCTCGACGGCGGCAGCGACGGAACCGCGCCTCCCGCAACTGGTCGAGTATATAGTCGATCCTGGGCATCGGATACGCGTCCTTTATGGACTTCGCATTTATCTGCCGAAAATCCACGCACAGCCTCCACTTGCCGCACTTCTTCCTCACCATTACTATCGGCGAGCTGTACGGACTCTTTGATGGCTCGATGCATCCCATTTCCAGCAGCTCATCCACCTTCTGGTTTATCTCCGCCTGCATCTTGGGATTCTTCGGGTAATATCGTTGTTTTATCGGCCGTGGATCACTCATAGTGATTGTATGCACGGCTACGTTTGATACTCCCTTCATCTTGGCAAACTCCGCCAGTTCCCTGGCCAGGAACTCCGCCACCGGCTCTTCGCCCAAGGAGTTCTCGACCTCGGCTTCTGCGGGAACACTCCCTGCCGCCGCTTCCAGTTCTGGGGCCCTGTCCATGCCTTCGACTTTGGCAACCGACAGCCTCTCCTCCCGGACTCCATCCTTCCGATCCCCGGCGCATATCTTGACCCTGTGCCCCGCACAGGTCACCTCAGCCCCGACCGCTCGGAGGAAGTCCCACCCCAGAACCAGCTCGTCGATCACCCCAGGCAGAACGAGCAGTTTCATCAGGACCTCCTTGTCCCCGAATGCCACTTCCACCTCGAGCTGACTCGCCACCACTTGCGCATGGCCGTCTGCCATACGCACCTGCCTCCGTACAGCCACCTCTCTTCCGGCGCCTCCCAGCCGGCCTGCTAGGGTGCAGCTGATGAAGCTGCTCGTGGCCCCCGTGTCCACCGTGGCCCGAAACTCCTCCCCGGCGACCCGCACCACTGCGGACAGCTGCGTCTTCTCACTCTCCAACTGTCCGACTAGGCTTGAGGGCCGGCTTCTTGCGACCCCGGCACGGCCCTCCGTGGCTTGGGTCGCGGAGCGTTTCCCGCCCTCCGGCAACACTGCCCCGACGCGACACCCACCTTTCCGCACGTCCAACAGTAGGTGATCGGACGCGCACTGCACTCTCTGCTCCAGTGCTCCCCACTGCCCCATCGGCGGCACGCCTGCGCAGGATTGCGGACGTACCCGTTCTCTATATGGGCCTCCTCCGCCCGCGTGGCGCCTGTCCCTACGGCTTGACTTGGTGCCTTCGGCTGTTCTTCCGTGCATCTGCGGCACGCCTCCGACCCCGCCGGCTTGTTGAAGGGATTCGCGGCTCGCGCCTTAGACGCTGGGTTCTCTTTCTGGAACTCCGCCCGATCCCTTTCCAACGCCTCGAACTCGTCCGCCAGCACCATAATGTCGTCGAGACTCCTACACCCGTACGGCCGTATGTACGCCCTCAGGTCCGGCATGCTGTTCTCCTTGATCAGCTCCGTCTGCTCATCCTGGGACCACTTCAGGGGCCGCATTAACGTCTGCATTTCCACCATGTATTCTTTAAACGGCTCTCCCCACCTCTGCTTCCGCATGCGCACGTCCTGACGGAGTTTGTCGAAATAGCCCCGCGGCAGGAAGTACGCCTGGAAGCTGACCGAGAAATCCTCCCATGTTCTCCATTGGCGGTTGTTGGCGACGAACCACATCAACGCCCTCCCTTTCAGAAGCTCGGGCATCGCCCTTGGAACGAGGTCCGGATCCAGCCCATACGTCTCGGCGGACCACTCGACCTGTTCCAAGAACTCGAGAGGTTTCGTCGTCCCGTCAAATCGGAACGACCACTCCCTCACCTGCTTCGCCACCTTGGCGTAGTCTTGGTGTGCCGGCCTCGTGGCCTGTGGTTCCTGCCTGCGCACCTCCTCCCGGGCGCGGCCTCTATCGTCGTCCATCACCGCCGACCGCCGGGTCCACGGATCGAGCCTCTCTCGCTCAACGTCTGGGCTGAAGTCCCGTGCGATCCCCCTGCGTGTCTGCCGTGGGATCTGTGTCTCCCGACCCTCCCGAGAGGCCGAGGCCTCTCGCGACCTCCCTGGCGTGGCGGCCGAACTGTCCCGAGGAGGCACCGCCAGGCTCGCGATCAGCTCACTCTGGATCACCGCCGGCGACCTCCACAAGGCAGCCGCCTTTGCGTCGGGTGGCAGCGTCAGCCGCTCCCCTGTAGCCGGCCTGTCCTCTGTCCTGGGCGTCGCTGCGGTCCCCCTTGTCCGATCTTCCCACTCGGGCTCCTCGCCGTGGATTTTCACCCACTCTTTGAACACCCTCCGCATCTCATCCAAGGTGCCTTCCAACCGCACGCCGAAGGCCTGGCCGCACTGAACCAGCTCCTCCTTCTTCAGGCGGTGGACCCATTGTCCTCTTCCCATTACTGCTTAGCCTTATTATCCCCTTTCCTTCCGTATATATATTACTTGTCGTAAGGCCCCACGTTGGGCGCCAGTTGTAACGAACCTTTTTGTGTCCGCTTGCGGTAGCTGGGCTCGCTCAGCGGTCACTGGGCTCAATGCAACAAATTTATAAGTGTTGCCTCTACGACAAGTAATAAGACGGGGTTTTCCTGTGCGATAATGGTTTATTGGTAGGTTTTACGTTTCCTTAGGACTACTTTACGGACTATGGTTTATGGCTAGGGCTTATGTTAACGTGATTGTCTCGTACTGGGGGAATCTGTCAGTCGAGTGGCTGTCTCCAGGCGTAGCGGCGTCGATGCCAGTGCTCAGGGGCCAATGATCTAGGCAACTGCTTCGATCCGCCACTCTGAACTCGCACTCAACGGTTCGCCCTTCACTTGTATCACCACTGACTGCCCTTGAATCCCGTTTCCGTACTTGACTCACTCGGTGCTCCGGTGTAGGACTTGTTCCTGTCCTGGGTCTCCTTGGTTGTTCTGGTTCCTGTCCTGATTCTCCTTGGTTTTCCTCTTCGATCACTCTCCTCGGTCACTTTTCACTCGCGGATTCGACACTTTGTTACTCCCGTTCGACGTCGATCACTCCCGTACAGTCGCGCGTGCGTAAAAGAAAGAGACCCGCTGTAGGCGCCGGCCTCCTTATATAGGCCGAACCTAACGGGACCTCCGCCGCCGGTGACTTTCCATCGGGCTCTCTGCATTCCTTCCATATTCTTAACGGGATCCGGGCGGTGACCCGTCGACATGTCCATATTTGGGCCTGCGCCGGGCCGCTGTTGGTCCGATCCCGGGGTTCCCGATGAGAGCCGCTCCCTCTCACCGTTATTTTCTCTAATCCGCTTGGGGCTTATCCGCCCCTCTCTGAGCGAGCGCCCGCGGCGAATTGGCGGCCTCCGGATATCCGTGGCGACCGACCCGTCAGCCTTATCCGGTCCATCAGCCTTATCCGGTCCGTCAGCCTTCCTAGTGCTGTGAGGCACACAGTTCCTCACAAGTTATATATCCTTTTTTATGAATAGCTTGAAGGAGAAAGGTCAAATATCTGAGGGACCAGCACCTGTGAAGGAAAAAGGTCAACATTTGACCCTAACAGGTATTCATGTATATTTATCCTCACCAAGGCTTAGGTATAAGGAATAAGGAATAAAACTGTCCACAACACTTACACCCCAAATAAATATGACCAGGTAGGATATATATCCGATATATATGAATACCTAAGACTCGGTAAAACCAAAATTACAGGTCCTTTTTGTTTTTTGCAATCCCATTTTGGAAATTGGACCAAAAACGTACCGGACGGTATTTTTTCAGGTAAAAGTCATTTTGGGTCGTTTTGGTCAAACGGTTATAACTTAGTCGTTTGATTTTATATTTTTAAAGGCGATACCTTAAACGACGCGTAATTAATGTGTCTATCTAAAACCAAAAATCAAGGCATTCATTTATTTTTTTTCGTTTTTTCCTGAAGTTTCAAAATCAAAATTTCGGGTAAAAAATACCGAATAAAATTATGAACTTTCAATTTGGAAGCTTAATATCTGCCAGACGTTAACTTTCTGCTACAAAGTGTCTGAGTCGGATTTATAGCTGCATTTATCAGCTTTTAACTGCAAAGTTCAGTACAGCCAGTTGTATGAAACGAGAGTTATGTGAAAAATAGAAGCACTACCTATGACAAAAAATACCAGATTTTTTAAAAATTCTTTAAAAAAAAACTACTCCATGAAAAAAAAACCATAATTCTTAAAAAAATTTTAAATCTCCCAATCTATTAGAAAAAGTCATTTTTGGAGACAGCGGAAAAAAAAAGTTGAAATTTGTCGAGTAGTGTTATCTCTCCATATGAGAGATTATAAAAAAAAGTAATTTTAAACAATACAAAATATTAAATTTTTGTCTATACGAAACATACTAGCACTGTTGACCATCGCGATTGGTAAAGGTAAGGTATGCGGAATGAAATACGAACAAAATTGAACATGTTCTCAAAAAGTTCCAAGAATTGACAGAGCACAAAAAGCACGATAATAAACGGTACTATTCCAGCATGCATTGCAGCAAAAATTAGTTTTCTAAATAATGTGTAGTTGCTGAAATGTCTCTGAGCACAGAAGAGCATCGAAAATTTATTCGCACATATTGCGCAAATAACCCATCTCAGCCGAAAAATGAAATTTTTCATTACTTTTCGGCTATGGGCTTTAAGAAAACTTTTATTTATAAAGTAATTTCTCATGTTCAGAGTGGAAAAAAAATTTATAGAGCCCCTGGGTCCGGAAGAAAATGTCCATTGCAGCAGTCTGAAGTTAGAGCCAAATTAAAGGCTGAAATTGTGGGTCGCACAGCTAAATCGTATCGTGCGCTTGCCAAAAAATACAATGTGAGCGATAAAACGGTTGAAAAGTATGTAAAAGACATGGGAGTTATGAAATTTTCTAAAAAAACCGTACCTAAAGTCACAGAAGTGCAGAGAAAAACAATACAACTTCGGCTGCGTGCGCTTTCTAGAAATTGGTTTTCTGCAAGCTGCTCAAAGGTTTGCATAATGGATGATGAGACATATTTCACAGTGGAAGGTCATGAATGGACTCCAAAATATTACTTTAAGCTTCCCAATACTCAACCACCTAAAAATGTCACTGAAATTACAAAAACAAAGTTTCCTGAAAAGGTTTTATTGTGGCTGGCCAAAGGCGAGCGTGGAATCAGTGATCCACGGCCGCTTTGGAAAGTTAGGCTGCAACATTTTACGACTAAATACGGCTAATTGCGAACGGAGCTTTCCATAGCAAACCAGTCCACAGCACTTCAGAGCACAGACCACTCTATGCCTAAAGTAGAAGTATTCAATAAAGTTCAACTTATTCCCGGGGTCGTGTGCAATCAACCATTAGACATGGTCAAGTCACTCCCAGATTTCGATAGAGAGCAGGTAGATTATGTCGGTTGGCGCCACCAGGCAGCGCTGGCCGCATTCGAACTTTTCGAGCCATAAGGTAGTAGCAGACACTTCATGGCAACAGGAATAATAAGGAACAAAGTGAAAGGGGCCACAAATAACCTTTTGTTGTCCTTTAACACGGTCCTGAATTTCAAAGCCATAATTAACAGGCTAGATAGCTCCTACTCAGACAAAAAGCCGGTGGGCGTAATACAGCAGAGGCTGGCGACCATGCGGTAGGGAAACCGTTATTGACAGAACACTGCGATGAGATTGAGAAACAGCTTACCTCATCACAAATAAGAACATAATAGTCCACACTACAGATGCAGCAAGTGTGCTGAACCAGAAGGCCAGGGAAGACGCTTTAGAGGTTTTCATCTCAAGTTTGAAAAGGCCCCTGAAGGCGGCCGTCTTCCCGGCAAGGCCAAAGGATTTGCCAACCGCTCTGGACCTCGCCCAGTCGCCCAGTCTAGCGAAGACCGCAGCACTTGGGCTGCACTGCACGTGGTTCACTGTTACATTTCTCATCGACACGGGTTCATCAAAAAACTACATTAAAACATTCGAGTGGATTTCCGGTGCTACCCCCGTTGAATCACCCTTCCCCGTTTACTCAATGAACGGGTGGAACAAAATTACAGAAAAATGTCCTTTGTCGATTTTCGGCAACATCACACCGTTTTTTCTTTTAAAAAGTCTAACAATTTTTGACGGAATTATTGGTCTGGACCTGCTAACGCAGGTGGGGGCTACATTGTCCCTAAAGAACGGAACACTCACAGTCGGTAACACAACCGAAACGATCAAATTCCACAAGTGCACAGACGTCAACCATACTAACGTTATTGACGTCGACGCACCACCAGCCAAAAAAGCAAGCTTCATGGAGATGCTGAAGAAAAGAAAAAAGACTACAAAAAGCCTTTCGACCTGACAACCGACGCGGCTGCCTATGGCATTGGGGCAGTCCTTTCACAAGGAGGACGCCCAAAACAATGATTTCTAGGACCCTCAAAGACAATGAGCTTAGTGATGCTACTAACGAGCGGGAGCTTTTGGCAATTATGTGGGCCTTGGGAAAGCTGCGCCATTATATTTATTATATTTATAAATGTGTTCACTGACCACCAGCCACTCACATTCGCGGTTTCTGATGGAAACCCCAATGCAAATATCAAACGTTGGAAGGCAAGCATCGACGAGATCGGTGCCAAACTCTTATACAAACCAGGGAAAGAAAACTTCGTCGCAGACGCTTTGTGGCGACAGAATATTTGTGCGCTAGTAAGTAGCGCACCGCGTTCAGATGCTGCAACAATACAAGGCGAAGTATCAATGACCTACATGGTAGAGACGACAGATAAGTCTGTCAATTGCTTTAGGAATCAGATCATCCTAGAGCAGGCGCAGTTTCCTCTAAAACAGATTTTTGTTCTTTTTGGCGAAAAGACGCGCCATATAATACGTCCCAATCAAAGACGCTCTTGCGGAAAAAGTCTAATCCGTAGTAAACCCTCAGGTCGTAAACGCGATCCATTGTGAGCTCCCAATCTTAGCCTGCATACAGCATGAGCTAGTAAAATCCATTCCGTCGACTACGTTCCGGCATTGCCGAAATCTTGTCGCCGACCATTTCGATGAAAATGAGAGCAAAGAAATTGTTACCATTGAAAACAACGGGCCCACAGAGCCGCCGAGGATAACGTCAAACTAATCATGACAGATTATTACTTCCCAAAAATGACTAGGCTCGAAAACGAGGTTGTCATGAATTGCAAAATATGCTCCAAGGCGAAATACGATAGGCATCCAAAGAAACAGGAGTTTGGGCCGACACCGGTCCCCTCGTTCACTGGAAAGATGCTTCATGTAGATATATTCTCGACAGAAAAGAAGTATTTCCTAAGTTGCGTGGACAAATTCTCGAAATTGTCCATTGTGCAGCCGATAGCGTCCCGCACAATAGCAGACATCAAGAATCCACTATTGCAGCTCTTGAATATTTTTCCGAATACCAAACAAACTTATTGCGACAATGAACAATCGCTGAGTTCAGAAACCATCAGATCAATCCTGCGGAACAATCAATCCTGCGAAACTTCGGGGTACTCATTGTTAATGCTCCGCCCCTTCAGTACTTCAAATGGACAAGTAAAGAGATTCCATAGCACTCTCGTTGAAACTGCAAGATGCCTCAAAATGGCTAAAGGAGTCACCGATACAGTTGAACTCTTCCTTCAAGCAACAGCGGAGTACAATAGATCAGTGCACTCGGTCACCAACAAAAGACCGATTTATATTCTGCATGCTATTCCAGCCAATATGAACAAGGAAATTCAAAACAAAGTGCAAAATGCTCAGATCGTGCAAAACAATCGGGTCAACCAGGCACGACATAACAGAAGCTTCAGAGTAGGCGAGAAGATGCTAGTTAAGTCCAAAAGATGCCTCGGGAATAAGTTGACCCCTTTATTTGTGGAGAAAACAGTAGAGACGGACTTGGGGACAACAGTCCTAATTAGAGGGAGGGTGGTCCATAGGGACAACCTTAGGTAGCAACACTGACTAGGTAACACATTGGTGGCGGTATTTTTTATCCTGCTCAACACCAGGGGACCGAAGCAAGAAAAGGAAAAGTTGACCACAAGCGTCGTTTTTCTGAGATATTGTACGCTGATCCAGTTTGGTCCACAGCGACAAAAGTTCCCATCTATATGCGAGAAGTTTAGGCAACGCACCGTCTATGCGCAATCAGGATTGCCTGCTCGTTTAGGAGGGTATCAGACGACGCGGCCCTGGTCATTTCAGGGCTCTCCCAACAGCGGAGCTGGCGAGGGAAAGAGTCGAGAGTCGACCCGAAAGGTTATCACCAACAGTCATCCCACGAGAGCTGCGAAGGAAGCACCCAGGAAAGAGAGCATCAGGAGATGGCAGGCAAAGGGGGACTCCTCAACCAAAGGTCGCTGGACCCACTAACCAAACATTAAGCTGTGGATGGAGCGGAAGCACGACCAGTTGGACTTCCATCTCACTCAGATGCTGTGCGGGAACGGATGCTTCCGGTCATACCTGAAGCGTTTCGGCCACGAAACGAAGCACTAGTGCCTAGCGTGTGGTCGAGGCATTGTGGGGGACGCCCATCACGTCTTCTTCGAGGGCCGTCGCTACGAGTACGAGAGGCACCTGCTGGAGGAGGAGCTAGTTACCAGTGTCAGCGTAAAGGGCATCATAACACAAATGATTTCGGAGCCGAGAGCATGGGATGCCATCGCGAAGTAATTAGCTTACAACCGAATCAAAACCCGAAATATTCTGTTGATATTATTATTATATATCTATATGTATAAAATTCTCGTTTCACAATGTTCTTTCCCGTACTCCTCCGAAACGGCTTGACCGATTCTCATGAAATTTTGTGAGCATATTGAATAGGTCTGAGAATCGACCAACATCTATTTTTCATACCCCTCATTGATAAGGTGGGTTGTCCACCCTAAACATTTTTTATACCCGGTACTCGAAGAGTTTAAGGGTATATTAGATTTGTGGGGATAACGGTTGTGTGTAACGCCCAGAAGGAAGCGTTTCCGACCCCATAAAGTATATATATTCTTGATCAGCATCAATAGCCGAGTCGATATAGCCATGTCTGTCTGTCCGTCCGTCCGTCTTCATTAGCGCCTATATCTCAGAGACTATTAAAGCTAGAGCAACCAAATTTCGTATCCAGTCTCCTGTGTGACTACTACTCCAAATGCGTTGCAAAATTTCGCCCCGCCCCTTTCCGCCCGCACAAAGGACGAAAGTCTGTGGCATGCACAATTTTGAAGAGAAAACTAAAAACGCAGAATCATAGAGAATGACCATTTCTATCAGAGTGTTGAATCTGGATCAGATCGGATTATTATTATAGCTACAATGAAGAAAACCATTTCGAAAGTCATCGTTCCCTCTCGCTCTCTCTCACACGCGACCCCATCTGCTTTGCCCATTCGAATTTTTTGACGCCTAGTTCTCAGAGACTATAAGAGCTAGAGCAACCAAACTTTCTATTCAAACTCCTGTGATACCGAACCAGCACAAGTTTGTTTTAAAATTTTGCCACGCCCCCTTCCGCCCGCACAAAAGACGATAATCTGTGGAATCCACAATTTTTAAGATAAATGAAAACCAAAAACGCCGAATCATGAAAAATTACCATATCTACCAGATTACCGAATCTGGATCAGATCGGATCAATATTATGGCCAGAAGAAACAAATTAAATTTCAGTGGCTACGCAACGCCTGCCAAGCGCTGACTCATGCCCTCTCTCCCTCTGTCCTAAACACATGTCATGTAGAAATTTAGAAGCAGATGTAAAAATCATATGCAAACAAAATCGGAAACATGTATAATATTCCAAAAATGTATTTCATTTTTATACCCGGTACTCGAAGAGTATAGGGGTATATTAGATTTGTGCGGATAATGGTTGTGTGTAACTCCCAGAAGGAAGCGTTTCCGACCCCATAAAGTATATATATTCTTGATCAGCATCAATAGCCTAGTCGATATAGCCATGTCTGTCTGTCCGTCCGTCCGTCCGTCTGTCTGTCCGTCTTCATTAGCGCCTGGATCTCAGAGACTATAAAAGCTAGAGCAACTAAATTTTGTATCCAGTCTCGTGTGTTATCACACTACTCCAAGTGTATTTCAAAATTTCGAACCGCCCCCTTCCGCCGACACAAAGGACGAAAATCTGTGGCATGCACAATTTTAATAGTACGAGAAAACTAAAAACGCAGAATCATAGAGAATGCATATATCTATCCGAGTGTTGAATATGGAATAGATATGAGCTTTCATATAGCCACAATGAAGAAAACCATTTCGAAAAGCATCGTTCCCTCTCGCTCTCTCTCACACGCGACCCTGTCTGCTTTTCCTTCTCGTCCAAATGAGCGCCTAGATCTCAGATACTATAAAAGCTAGAGCAACCAAACTTTCTATCCAAGCTCCTGTAATATCACTTCAATACAAATGTATTTCAAAATTTTGACACACCCCCTTCCGCCCCCACAAAGGACGAAATTCTGTGGAATCCACAATTTTTAAGATACAAGAAAAGCAAAAACGCAGAATCATGGAAAATTACTATATCTCCCAGATTGCCGAATCTGGATCTGGTCGGATTAATATTATGGCCAGATGAAACAAATTAAATTTCAGTCGCTAGTCAACGTCTGCCGAGCGCTTACTCATTCCCTCTCTCTCTCTCGCAAACACTTCTACGTCTCGAATATGTAGTTATACATGTAGAAATGTAGAAGCAGATGTAAAAAGCATATGCAAAAAATATTGGAAACATGTATAAAAATTCCAGAAATGGTTTGTCTTCAATTTTTGAAATATATAAAGTATAAAGGGTATAAAGTAGAGCCGCGGCCTTTGCTGCGGCTCACAACGTTCCCCCTCGTTTTTAATTTCATTTTAACATTTTACAATTAATGCTGTCAAGTGTTTGAAATTATCGCAAAAATATTGATCTTACAATTTTTTCATAAAACTAATATTTTTGCTATAGTTTCATAATTTCAAACAAATCATTTCAAAACTGCGGCAAAAATCCTGGCCCTAATTATAACTATAACATTGTTCATCATGAGGTAATTTCAATAATAATATTTATGTGTGCTTTGTACAGTGAGCAATGCCAAGAAAACGCAAAGGGGCTGATTTGAGCTGTAATACAAGTAAATCTAGAAGCTTGGGAAATAGAAGATACGAAAGAAACAAAGAACAAATCTAGCAACAAAATAATGATGCACGTGTAAGAATGGTGCAATTGCGTTTAGAAGAGTCAGAAGATACACGAGCTGAACGCAATGAAGTAATAAGATTAGAACAACGACAATCACGCTATTTCACAGTTAATAGACGCTGAACAAATGACCAACTACGACAACAGGCACATCGTATATATTGTATATATATACATATATACTAGCCGACCCGGTAAACGTTGTTTTGAGATATTCATATATTATTTCTAAGTAATTTCTAGTGTAGACAAAAATAAACTAACTTATTGTAAGTGTGTAAGGATGTGGTATATGCGTGAAATAGGTATTTTGAAGGTATTAAAGTTTTATTAAGTTATTAAGTTTTATTTTTAATTAATTCCTCAAAATTATATATCATTAATTAATTAATTACGACAGTAACACTAACAAACAATATCATTCTCTTAATGCTATAGCGTAAACAACATTTTTTGTTGGCCCATCTTTAGCTGACACAAACAAACTTTATGGTTTGTCAGTGTGAAAAACATGGTGTTCTCAAATCTAAGCCACAAATAGAGATCGTTTGGCCTTGGGATTTGTTGATAGTTATTGCAAATGCAAATCTAATCGGAAACTAAATACGTTTGGATTGAATTGGCACATCTGTAGGTATAATAGGAATCCGTGGTATTAATACATTTTCATCTCGGAATTTACCATTTAAAATGCTGGCTTCGATCACGTTTTTCTCTAAGATCCAGGCGCTAATGAAGACGGACAGACAGACGGGTTTTGCAGACAGACATGGCTATATCGATCAAGGTATTGATGCTGATCAAGAATATATACTTTATGGGGTCGGAAACGCTTCCTTCTGGGGCGTTACACACAACTGTTATCGCCACAAATCTAATATACCTCTATACTCTTCGAG